>JAOTNS010002066.1:0-61247 GCA_028476615.1 Culter alburnus | reverse complement strand
CATGAGGAGAAGTGAAAACACTTACTTCAGCAATAAAAAAAAAAAGTGATGTTTATCTAAAGTCATTTTGCTTTAGTGTGGTTGAATTGAATCATCAAAGGTCAGCAGACCTTTGGTTAAAGACTTGGTTAAAGGCACAATATGTACAATTTTTGAAAAATATCAATAAACAAAGTAACTTGCATAACTTATTTGAAAAAGTAACTAAGTTATTTTGTTGTAAATTTTAAAGTAATGCATTACTTTAGTTACTTGAAAAGGGTAATCTGATTACAAAACTCACATAACTTGTAACGTGTCACCCCCAACACTGTAAATATATGCTGTACACTTTCCTCAATAACAACATAAAAACACAACAAAATGACAGAGATGAGAACACAGCAGGTAAGAAGCATCTGGTCATAGCGATGTATGTTTGCACAAGCTCTGCAATTCACCGGCAACATGTTGACAGAAGAATTCAAATTAGGGACACATGTCGCATCTTTTGCACGCTCAAGTTCATTATTTCAAATGTCTTTCCACACGTTTTTAGATGTGACATGTGAACGGCCCCTTACACAGTTATGATAGTTTGATTACAAACTTGAGACTATATAGACTAGATCTGGCTATAGTGTGAATTAATCAATTTTCTTTGCATGACACATTGACATTATAGTGCAGACTGGCTCTTTCTACATTATCCTAAATCATTCATTTCATGTGTCATAGAATGGAAGAGAGGCTTTTGGGAGCATGTGCAAACATCACATCCTTTTGATTTTCCAGATAAAACACTCTCTTTTTACGTTTCATTACAAGCTGTTTACACATTGGCAATAAAAAAAGTGATTATTCACTTAATTCAATTAATTCAGTGTTAAGTGATTTTGGATGTTATTGTTTACATATCAGTTGGAAATGAACAGCTGCTCTATTGTAGACCTGAACAACAGACTATTTATTTAAACGGTAAAAGATCATTATCCTGTTTTTATTATCTATGAAGCAACACTGTCCGGCACTGTGTGTGTAGAATAAAGTAACGCCCATGCCGCACTAGCATTCTGATGATTTGCATTTGTGGCTCAGCAGCAAATGTCACACTTAGCATGGCTAATGTGTTTATGGTTATCTACTGATGTTTGTGCTATTGGGTCCTGTGATTTACACACAGGATCAGCGACCAGTTGCCACTCGAGTGTTCAAGTTCAAACAAGCCTTGCGTAACGAATTGCGCGCACCAGCCACACGAGTGAGAGAGGCACCGACAATGCGTTCCTTTGAAAGAGACGCTCATTAAAACACTCCTCTTTGTTTTGGTTTCACCATTAAAGCTAGCCAGCATTCCTGCTCTCATAGCCTCAAGCCTCTGCTTTAACGTGTCATTTACTTGGCACTTTTATTCTTTCTAGTGGTTATTTTATAAGGCCAGAACTCTCATTTGATCATTTTTCAGTCTTTACCTAAAATGATCTAATAGGTCTGTCATTTAATTGCTCACTGCTGCAGTTAGCCTGATGCTCACAGTCGTGTTGGCTTGCTTCTTGTGCCTTTTTGTGCTTGGCCCGTAATTGCTGCTCTCAGCTATATTTATTAGGGGCCAAGCACCGAAGGTGCGGAGGCACCTATTGTATCTGTTGGCGTTCTTTTTATTTTTATTTTCGATTATTCTTCTTCTTCCGCTCTGTAAGTCTATGGCAGCCCATAGAACCGTATGGTAAAAAGTTGTGAAATTTGGCACACAGTTAGAGGACAGTCTGAGCTGTGTCCATAGCAAATTTGGAGTCTCTAACTTAATCCCTCTAGCGCCACCAGCTGTCCAAAGTTGCACTTATGTTTATGCTAATAACTTTTGAACCATAAGGGCTAGAAACAAAATTCCTCTGATTCCTTGGGTCAAGACAAATCGATTGCACCCCATGACGTCATTTTCCGTCATGAAAATTTTTCCGCCATTTTGAATTTTCTGAAAAACCTACTTTTTCGAACTCCTCCTAGGCCATTACTCCGATTTTCACGAAAATTGAACCAGATCATCTTCAGACCATGCCGACAAAAAGTTATGGAATTCAAGCTGATTCTTCAAACCGTTTTCGAAAAACTTGTGATCGAATTGTGCGTAGTGCTTGCGAAAATAGACGTAAGGCTGTATCTCCGCAACGCTTTATCGTATTCAAACCAAACTTGGTACATGTCATCACAAGCATGACCCTGAGGCATCATGCAGTGTTTTGGCATAGCGCCACCTACTGGTGCGGAGATATGAAAAATGGATATTTTTGCTTATAACTTCTGATGGCTTTGTCAAAAAATCATTTGGGCTCGTTGGATTCGGCGAATCATGCTGATTCGAATGATATCAAATTTTCCCATATTGGCTATTTTAGCCGTCGGCCATTTTGAATATTTTGTTAAAATGCTGTATTTTACGAACGCATTAGCGTATCGTTACGAAACTTGGTATGGGTCATCAGGACAATGCCCTGAAGGAGCCTGAGAAGTTTTGGCACAGCGCCTCCTTGTGGTCAAAAGTTTAACAAAATTTACTAAAATGCTAATAACTTTTGACTATATTAACCGATTGTAATGAAACTGGTCTCAGTTGATTCCTTGGGTCATGCTGAGAACAAAAATATCAAATTTGCCCATAGTCGGCTGAACTTCCTGTCCGCCATATTATTTTTCTTTAAAAACCTACTTTTTTGAACTCCACCTAGACCGTTGCTCTGTTTTTCACCAAAATCGAACTGTATCATCTTCAGACCATGCCGACAAAAAGTTATGGATTTCAAGTCGATGCGTCAAATCGTTTTCATATACCGGAGCAACGAATTTGAGGCATGATGCAAAACCCAGTCTTGAAGCTGTATCTCTGCAATGCTTTGACATATTGACACCAAACTTTGCAAGTGTCATTGTCACCTCACTCTGACCATACCACAATAATTTGGTCACAGCGCCACCTATTGGTCGAAAGTGATGAACCAGTAAATCCTCATTTTTGATCATTATTCAGCTCTTTTGCCTAAAATTATCTCAATAGGTCTTTAATTGCTCACTGCTGCTGTTGGTCTGATGCTCCCAGCCATGTTGGCTGGCTTCTTGTGCCGTTTTTGTGCTTGGCCCCGTAATTGCTGCTTGCAGCTATATTTATTCTTCTTCTTCTTCTTTCCGCTCTTGAAGTCTATGGCAGCCCATAGAACCGCTTGCGGGAAAGTTGTGAAATTTGGCACAGTTAGAGGACAGTCTGACCTTTGTCCATAGCAAATTTGGAGTCTATAACTCAATCCCTCTAGCGCCACCAGCTTGCACCCTATGACGTCATTTTCCGTCATAATTTTTCCGCCATTTTGAATTTTCTGAAAAACCTACTTTTTCGAACTCCTCCTAGGCCGTTACTCCGATTTTCACGAAAATTGAACCAGATCATCTTCAGACCCATGCCGACAAAAAGTTATGGAACTCAAGTCGATACCTCAAACTGTTTTCGCAAAACACGCGAAAGAATTGTATGTAGCGCTTGCGAAAATAGTCGTAAGGCTGTATCTCCGCAACGCTTTATCGTATTCAGACCAAACTTGGTACATGTCATCAGAAGCATGACCTGAGGCATCATGCGGTGTTTCGGCGCAGCGCCACCTACTGGTGCGGAGACATGAAAAATGGCTATTTTTGCTTATAACTTCTTATGCATTTGTCCAAATTTCCAAATTGATATCCAATTTTCCCATATCGGACATTTTGACCGGCTGCCATTTTGAATTTTGTGCTAAAATGCTGTATTTTATGAACACATTAGCGTATTGTTATGAAACTCGGTATGGGTCATCAGCATAATGCCCAGAAGGAGCCTGAGAAGTTTCGGACCAGCGCCACCTTGTGGTCAAAAGTTATAACAAAATTTACAAAAATGCTAATAACTTTTGACTATTTTAACTTATTGTAATAAAACTGGTCACAGTTGATTCCTTGGGTCATGCCGAGAACACAGATATCAAATTTGCCATAGTCGGCTGAACTTCCTGTCCACCATATTGTTTTTATTTAAAAACCTACTTTTTCGAACTCCTCCTAGACCGTTGCTCCGATTTTCATGAAAATTGAACCATATCATCTTCAGACCATGCCGACAAAAAGTTATGGATTTCAAGTTGATACGTCAAACCGTTTTTGTATACCCGGAGCAACGAATTTGAGGCATGATGCAAAACCCAGTCTTGAAGCTGTATCTCTGCAATGCTTTGACATATTGACACCAAACTTTGCAAATGTCATTGTCACCTCACTCTGACCATACCACATTAATTTGGTCACAGCGCAACCTATTGGTCGAAAGTGATGAACCAGTAAATCATCATTTTTGATCATTTTTCAGCTCTTTTGCCTAAAATGATCTTAATAGGTCTTTAATTGTTCACAGCCGTGTTGGCTGGCTTGTTGTGCCGCTTTTGTGCTTGGCCCCGTAATTGCTGCTTGCAGCTATATTTATTATTATTATAGTGCAAGCAAGGAGGTGCGTTCAAATCCTGATCAGTGATTGCGCTGCATTTTGTGGAAAACAGTAATTCTAGGCTAATAACAGTTTGTTTTATGGGAAAAAAAACTAACACAACATAAAATAATGTTAAGTTTATTTATAAATTAACTTAAATTTTCACTGTAATAATTTTTTTTTTTTTTTTTTTTTTTTTTTAATTGGTAAATGGACCAAGTGCATTCAAATTAACATCTTTAGTGACACTGCATCATCTCATTTTCCATCCCATCACACAAGGATTACAAACACAGTTTGCAAAACTGCAATAATAAGTTTAACTGTCCCCAGACTTTATGAAGGCCTGTGTTGAAAATGTTTAGGCCAATTTACGGAGACTCGCGCACAGGGAAAAAACATATATACTCACAAGTTTTATTAGGCTAATTTGTCCCTGCGTTTTAATTCCTTGTAGTTAAATTGTGGCTACCTTTTAACCTTCTTATTTGTTTCTTCGTTTTTCAAATAATACAATGTTCTCACATTTTAACTAATAGACTACGAAGAACGATTTAAAAAAAAGTGATCAACAATTTCTTAATTCATTTTACATAGGAACGATTTTAAAAAAAGTGATCAACAACTTCTTAATTCATTTATAAAGGAATGATCTAAAGGGTTAGTTCACCCCAAAATGAATATTCTGTCATTAATTACTCACCATCATGTTCAAAACTCCTAAGGCTTTTGTTCGTCTTTGGAACACAAATGAAGATCTTTTTTTGATGAAATATGAGAGATGTCTGTTCCTCCATTGACTGCCTTTGCAACTACCACTTTGACGCTTCAAAAAGGTTATAAAGAGATCAGAAAACGAATCCATATACATCAAAATCTCATCGTTATGCAGCACATTTGAGCTTCCAGAAGAGGTTTGTTCTTGTGCGTTATTCAGGTTAAGTTGAGCTTCTGCTTATGTTCGCTGATCAATGTTTACATGTGAGTAAAAGCCTAAATTAAATCTCTTCATCATAACAAATAATTGATTCTCTTCAGAAAATTTGGACTAAACCGTTCAATTCATATGGATTCGTTTTCCGATCTCTTTAAGTTTTTGAAGCGTCAAAGTGGTAGTTACAAAGGCAGTCAATGGAAGGAAATCTGATAGCATTCTGCCATCAAACAGATTTTCATTTGTGTTCCGAAGATGAACGAAAGTCTTACGGGTGTGGAACAGCATGAGGTTGAGTAACAGTTAGACATAGTTTGCCATATAGAATTGAAATTGTATTGGTAATCCTTTAGAAATAAACATTCAATATTTCAGTCAGTGCAACATTAATAAATAAATACCGAGTGTACAGTTAAGCAGCTGGCTCTCTTTTGGTTAAACAACTTATATAATATCACTGGAGTGACAATGCAGATATTTTATATATTTTTTTGTGGTCCCCAGAACTCATCACAGAAAGATACCACAAATGTCTCTTCCAAAGCTAAAAGAGGAAGAAAAAGAAAGGTAATAATTCTGTACTTTGTTGATGGTTTTGTCACATGGCCATTACATTGACCATTACATTAACCATTAGAATTGAAATATTTGATTTGGTTGTCACAGATTGAAGCTGAACAGGACTCTGATACAGAAAACTCAAGCCCCACTTCATGTGCTCCTGGTCTAGATGTATTATCAGCAGGTGAAAATGGCCCTTTCAAACTTTGTAGATGTTTTTTTTTTTTTTTTTTTTTTTTTTGTGAAACAACACATCTATAAATATGGATTTGGTGTCTTTGTTCTTATTTAGGTGGACCGATTCCATTACTAAAGCGCAGAGGAAGAAAACCTAAAACAGAGAAATCTCTGCAGCTGCAACAACAGGCTTCAAAGGAACCACTGAGGTCAGGTGGTGATTATTTACAAATGCCTGTGTTATTAATAGTACAGATTCATTATATTACAGATGAGATGCATTCTGATATTTATTGGCTGGTCATTAATTAAATTATAACCATCGGTGGTTGTTATCTGAAGGGAAAAAAAAAAAAAAAGAAAAAAAGCTTTAGACCAAAAATAAAAATTTCAACGTAAATCCAAGTTGTCAAGGCAACCATTAGGCTTTCTGATTTCACACACCAACAGTGTGTGTGTGTGTGTGTGTTTGGACCCCTGATCTATATAAATGACTGGATTGCTCATGATGTCATAAAAAGCCGCCATATTGGTATTCCCCAGTTGTGTTGTCATGATACTGGTATTTTTAATTTCAGTATGATACCTTGAACGATATTGATATTCAATACCATTCGATACCCCGGGGGGAAAACGCTGCGTATACTGTCATATAGATATTTTTAATATTATTTATTTTTCGTCCATTCATTGAAAGTCTAGGCAATCATTCATTTCTTCTGAATAGATCACTTTATGATGACAGCTTTAAAGCTTTTATTCATATATAAATGTTGATCAATTACCATTAGTTATCTCGCATACATATTTGAAAACTCAGTGTATTTGTTTTTACAATGGGGTAATTTTGTTGCAATAGCTTACAGCACAAGGAAGCTTGATTTCAAACGGTAAATTGAATAAAAAAAACCACTAGTAAACGGTAATAAAATAAGAACAAATAAACAAATTACTTCCAATAGCACGAATAAATACAATAGAATAAAATCTAATTGAAAATAACATTGGATAATCTTCATTTAAAAAATTAAATACAGATTAATCAATTAAAGTTACACAATCAGTCAAGAGCCGTAAGTGATTTTCTCTTTCTTTGGTTGTTTGATTAACATTAACAACATAGAGATCGGCACGTTTATTCGGCTACTGTCCCTTTAAGACCTGACACATGCAGAGATTCCAAATACTGTTACACTGTTAATACATTTTCTTCCTGAACTGTTTACGACTGTGTTTACATTAATACTCACCAAGATGGACATTGTGACATTATTTTTGTGTGTATTTGACCATTAATAAGCTGTTAAAAAGACCTCATTTTGGCGAAAAGATGATGCAAACCTTTTTAATATAATTTACCCAGATAGCACACTTACATCTCCAAGATAACATTAACAACATAGAGATCGGCACGTTTATTCGGCTACTGTCCCTTTAAGACCTGACACATGCAGAGATTCCAAATACTGTTACACTGTTAATACGTTTTCTTCCTGAACTGTTTACGACTGTGTTTACATTAATACTCACCAAGATGGACATTGTAACATTATTTTTGTGTGTATTTGACCATTAAATAACATACACACTTCACACCTTATTCAGAGAAATGATGCCGATTGCGTATAGATTTAAAGACATGAAGCTTTGTTTCCAAGCATTTATACTGTCACTCCGAAAAGATGATGCAAACCTTTTTAATATAATTTACCCAGATAGCACACTTACATCTCCAAGATAACATTAACAACATAGAGATCGGCACGTTTATTCGGCTACTGTCCCTTTAAGACCTGACACATGCAGAGATTCCAAATACTGTTACACTGTTAATACGTTTTCTTCCTGAACTGTTTACGACTGTGTTTACATTAATACTCACCAAGATGGACATTGTGACATTATTTTTGTGTGTATTTGACCATTAATAAGCTGTGAAAAAGACCTCATTTTGGCACTTGTGAGCTGTATGGTAGAGGCTGCTTTATTATTTGTGTGCGCTTCGGATGTGCGTGAAATCTGCAGGAATGAGTACGATTATGCACAATCCCGTGCTGAAATTCAGACCTCATCACACCAACACTATTTACCCGGAGTGAATGAGACGACTGAATGAAAGGAGGCGGCTATGTGTCAACTTGCTGTTGGAGAGGAAAGCAAGAAAGCGCAGCTGGTATTGGTGTATTGATACTGTAGAAAGGAGTATTGGAATCATTTCAGATATTTCAGTATTAATACAAATCGAAATATTGATATTTTTGACAACACTATTCACCAGTATTCCCTCACAGTCTATTGAATTAATAGGAAATCTCTGGTTTTCATGAGAAAAAAAATTACCTCACAAGTCAGCATTTTTATATCTGAAGTCTCCTTTTACATTCTTAAAATGCAAACGTCCTAAACATTTAAATGGTTATTTGTTTAAAGTTGGGAATTTCCCCTGTTTATTAAGTTACGTTAATCTTCATTACAGTAGCAAATATCAGATCAGCTTATGGAAGAGACACCTCAACATTTGTATTACAAATGTCAAAATGATTCTTCTGAAATCTTCTGATTAGATGTATGCTTTGTAAGGCATGCACATACAACTTAATTCACCATGTACAGTTATTCACTGTTTGATCAAAATCTCAATAATAGGTAGAATATTTGTAGTCTCAGTCATCAGTTAAGAAACAGGCGACTCAACCCCTGTGATGTGTGGCAGATCAAGTGTGGTACAAAGCATTTTCCTGAGATCTCACTGTGGTTATGTAATATATATGATGTATAATATTTTTATTTGTACAGTAACTGTAAATGATTCAACAGACTTAAGATTCATAATGACTTAAACATTGTTAAATAATACTTGGCTCAACAACAAATACAAATCACACTTAATTTATATGCAAACTGTCATGCAAGTAAAAAGCCAGAGAATTTGAGCTGACCTGTGGCTTTTTAACGGTTTCCAAGATCTCCAAGAGTCAGAAGTGGATGTTGGTCTACAAAAAGACATCAGGAAATAACATACACACTTCACACCTTATTCAGAGAAATGATGCTGATTGCGTATAGATTTAAAGACATGATGCTTTGTTTCCAAGCATTTATACTGTCACTCCGAAAAGATGATGCAAACCTTTTTAATATAATTTACCCAGATAGCACACTTACATCTCCAAGATGTCTTGTAAAGAGCACTTTGTCTGGAAAGCATATGCTGTGTACAAATATCTGATAAACATCTTTAAAAAGTCAGTTTTACATTCTAATCCATAAACATCTTAAAGACATTTTTTAAATTTCTATTTAACATCTGACTGGAAGACTCTCTCATAGACACATTGCAGATGAGAAAACACTCTAAAACATATGTCTTCCAGGTGCAAACATGCACATTGTTAGGGTTGAGTTGTGTTGGTTTGGGTGTTTTGTTCTTCAGAAAATGTGCACTAAACCGCTTGATTCATATGTATTAGTTTTCCAATCTCTTCATGGACTTTTTGAAGTGTCAGTTTCAGTTGTGAAGGCAGTCTATGGAAGGAAATCTGTAGCAAATTAGCTCAAAGGGGAAATATGAATAATCATAACTCGTTATAATTAATTATAAATATGTGGATCAGTTAATTGAATTAAAGGTGCAGTGTGTACATTTTAGGCATCACTCACCCCTCCCTTTCGAAGCACATAGAGAAGCTACTGTGGCCGACACAGGACAAAGATGTCGTAGTCTGAGAGATCAGAGAGTAGCCAGTCAAGCAATGAGGTTTCTTCTTACTTCTAAAAATGTATGGTTTCTGCAACTAATAAACCACACGACTACTACTACTTTGTGCGTATTCAACGTAGTGACAATCAGAGGAGGGTAGTAAAGAAGTACATTTACTTTGCTACATTTACTTTGTTACATTTATGTTTTTTTGTTGTTTTTTTTTTTTTTTTGAAAATTTGTGCTTTTAAGAGTAGATTTAAATGTGGGTACTTTTACTTGGACTTGAGTACATTTCTAATGAAAAAGCTGTACTTTTACTTTGCTACACAGGGCAGCGTTCCTCTCGTTACTTTATTTTAATGCAATACTGTACATGTTAAGAAATGCATAGTTTATTCCAAGTGCGTTGTCTCCTTTTTTCATGAACAATGTCCTATTCACAAATTAATCACCCTGAGTCGATTCTGTTCAAAGACTTGATCAAACAACTTGGCAAAACTGTCTAAATTGGTTCGTGAATCAGTTTGAATGATTTGTTCAGTTTCCTGCACACACTGAATCATCTCAAGCGGTTTCTCACTCAGAGCGTTGGATGAAGTGGCAGTGGGCCTACAGTCAACTAAAAGCAAATCTGCAAATGCATCCTATTGTTTGCCAGCGATGAAGATCTTTATTAGTTGAGCTGCCTATGCTGTCTGTGAACAATTCCACAGGTATCATTTTCATTTGATTTCAATTCATACAGCCAATATTTTAAAACCAAACAGATTATTACGCCATGATAACACCACTACAAAGTATGTACGTTTTGGAGAACAGACAGAAGATGATCCGACCATGTGCATTTGATCATTGTTTGTGTTCAGATAGTTATGTATATTATATTGCATTTCCTTCAATAGATCCTCCTAAATATTACACAGTGGACCTTTAACTTCATGTAGCTGAATTAATATTATAATCAATTAATCTGTTCGTCTAGCGAACACTCAGTATTGATCATCTATCAACTGTTGGAAATTATTTTTTCTGGCTACAGAAAAATAACTTTTTCTTAGCATGTATCTGTGATCATAATCGTTACATTGACATTGGTTTATAAGCAGACCAGAATCAACTCGCATGAATGTGCACAAAAGTTTTATTTAACTAAATCATGAACACATAACTAATCTAAACACACACATACACACAAATCACGCATACACGGGAAATGAGAAAGTGGAAGTGAATGAAACCGTAGCATAACAGAGGAATGGAACTATGAAAAGAGTCATTTAACGAGCTGAAAGAACCATTAGTTTCTCACTATAAAGCACCTTTGTTAACAAAGGGGTTCACAACTTAATACTAAATTGCTGTTTATTGTTCAGATGTATATTTGAACATGTATACATTTTCAGTGGTCAAAAACCAAATGTGGGTCACTTTGCATACAGCTGATACTATTTTTTTCTTTTAAAGAGGAATATCTGAAGAACAAATAATGTTGAAACTAGAAATGTATCTCATGTTTTCTATCAACTTAACTGCGTAGAACTTACCTGAGTGCCATGAATAATCCTTTTCCAAAGTTTGCATGCCTGTAACTCTAAAGTATTCAAGATATCTCCATATGTCTTGAACCATCGAGGGCCTTTTAAATGAAAATACCAAAAGAAAAGTTTAAGAACCAGAATATAAAAGGATATTAAGATATATTTAATACTTCATGAGTTATAGGCATGTAAACTTGAGGCAAAAAACACATGGTGCTTTTTGCCATTTTGAATGGTCACCATTGGCATATAATGAAACAAAGATCATAAAGTCATTTTTACACCCCTCTAATTTGGCTCCAAATCTCAGGTGAGAATTGTCATTTTGACCCCCCTCTACAAAATAGTGGATTACTCCGTAAATATACATCTGTGACATTTAATATTTTGGCTTTCAGCACTATTTATGTTGGTCTTTCTACAGAAAAAAATATTAACAAAATCAAAAATTTGAGCCGGGGACCTCTGGTTGAGTTGACACGGAATGACCCATGGGTGACTTTTGGGGGTGGGATGTTTTTTTATTATTAGAACCTCAAGTAAATTACATATTTTGTTAAGTTGTCTATTCATAATCGTGGGAGAATTGTGGTCTCAATTTAAACAGAAAAACTGTGATTCCTCAAATTATCCACAATTGTGCAGGTCATTGAGTGAAAACAGTAGCTATCATAACTTTATTTTATGAAGCTAGTTGTGTGTTGTACACCAGTTGTCAATGGTGACAAACAGATTAGCAGATAGTCATCATTCAGTGTACTGGTTGACCCATGTCATCAGGATGTGGAGACTACTGACAGTTACAAATACAAGGCCCTTCCTGTGTTCTATGCCTTCACTAGTTATGACACAGTATCTTCATTTGCAACCAGAGGCAAGAAGATAGCATGGGATACCTGGAATGCAGATGACATGACAACAGAGGCCAAATACCCCCAACTAAGGATGTACTGGTGGCAACAGACTGGGGTTGGTTAGACCCATGCATTTGGAGACCATTGTGGTCAACTCTTCCACAACCAAGCCAGAACATCCTTGAGCTCTTAAAGGGTTAGTTTACCCAAAAATGAAAATTCCATCAGTGTATGGACTTTGCATTTAACAAACTATAAATCTGTTTTTATATACACAGAGATGGGCAAAAATGCATCAAAATGTATTTTAAAATAAAATACCAAATATATCAAAATAAACTACAAAATACAGCTGCCACACCATGTATCAAAATAAACTACTGTATTTTTGTATTTTTGAAAATACTACAAAATACTTTTACAAGGGAGCATGAAATTTCTTCGCAAACCTTCCATCAGTTGGCCCATTTGATCTATCCCTTCACCATTACACTGACTCAGTTGATTTAAGTACACAATGTTTGATAGCATCAGCTTTTCTTTGCCCGAGTCATGCAATAAATCTGACATATGCAATCAGTTAAAGGCACAAATATGTAGGATTTTTAGATTAAAATATTCAAAAACCACTAAAACAATGTTATATTTTTTGTTGACTTGTGTACTTACATTATCCCAAATGTTTCCAAGAAATTCCTAATCCAGAGAAATAAGCAATTTTAACCAGGACACACACCGTGTCCGTGTATCGCCTATCAATGACATCATTATTATTTCGATTTCCTGTTTTATTTTGTCGAAAAACCATGGATATATCAAAGACACTTTAGTACTGTATATTATGAGTTTTATTAGACAGGGAAGCAACTGTTTGTTATGGCAAGCCGTTTTGACTTTTAATCATTCCCAGGATATGAAATTTTGATATCAACAATTCAATTTTCACTAGTTAAAATGTTAATTCTTGATATCTGGAATTACATTTCTACTAGTAACAATGACAATTGTTGATATCAAGAATTAACATTTCTACTAGTAAAAATGTTAATGCTTGATATCAACAATGATGTCATTACTCGCAGAAATATGTATTCTTGATATCAACATTTGAATTTCCACTAGTAAAAACTAGAATTCTTGATATCTGTAATTGTATTTTCACTAGTGAAATGTCACCATAGGCTGCCATTCAAATTCAATTGTTGATATCAAGAATTGAGTTCTTACTAGTTGAAATTCCAATTTCACATATCAGAAATACAATTCTTACTAGTAAAAATGCGAATTTTTGATATCAATAATTCATTTGTCACTAGTTGAAATGTCAGTTCTTGATATCAACAATTGAATTGCTACTAGTAACAATGTTCATTTTTTGATATCAATAATTTGATTGTCACTAATGAACATTTTTACTAGTAGCAATTCAATTGTTATCAAGAACTGACATTTCAACTAGTGACAATTGAATTCTTGATATCAAAAATTTGCATTTTTACTAGTAACAATGTAATTATTGATATCAACAAAGACAGTTGATATCTGAAATTGCTCTTGCAACTAGTGAAAATTCAATTACTGATATCTAGAAACGCAATTTTTACAGGTAAGAATAGCTATGGTAATGAGTTAATGAATATTAATGAGATGTGGTTTTCCCATAATCCTCTGTAAGCCAAAGATGGAGGAAGAACATCCGTCCAGAGAAATGGCTCCTTTATTTTTTCGTTTAGTTAATAAAACATAAAAATTATATTATGGCTTGATTTTTTTTTTTTTTTTTTTAATTTTAAAAAAAGTAGTTTCATCCTGTTTGTTTTTATTGGCCACCGGGTCCTTCTGAGAATTAAGGGAAAAAAATGAACAAGTCATTAATGTATCATTTATTTTACCATTGACATGAACATAACCTCATGTCGTTTTTCATGTTTATTTTTGTTTTCATTACACTTTCTACTGCATCAATGGACTATTTTTTTTATTGTTCCATCCATGACATTTACATATGGCTCTAATACAGAATGTGTCGTCATCGTGCACAAATTCGTGCCGGTGTTTCTCTTTGATTAAAGGCCTGTGCATTATAAAACAGTGTAATGAAATGTTATTGGCTACTGAACATTTTTACTGTACATTTTGATGTATTATTATGTACACCGACACCTTCTCATATGGGATAGCCTAATAATGAGCCGAAATATTTGCACTCTGTCCAATGGATGCGTAAATATGGCATGATAGCTACACTGTAATGTGTTAATAACTTGTATTATTTTTATTTACAGTAATATGTTGTCCATTAACTTGAAGTATAGGGCCACATTGGACAAGATGAATGATAAAGTCTTTTTGAACCTCTTTCCTATTCACTAACTCGTCTGATAGTCCAGTTGCATAATATATTTGAATGAAATACAGTATGCATCTGGAATGTCTCTCAATTGTAGTGGGTTTGGGGTGGAAGAGACAATGATTTAATAAGATTGTAATCTTGCCCATCGGGTTGTCAGCCTGTTATTATTATTGTTGTTGTCGTTGTTATTGTTGTTTTACTTTATAACTATAATGTTTACTTAAAACCTAACAACAGTAGTATCATAAAATAACTAATGAATGCTTTATTCGTAAACTCTTTTTTCTGTTTTGGTAAAGTGCCTCTACTGTTCCATTACATTGTTATCATGAAGTGTTGTTTTGGTGATTGTAGTTTACTGAGCTTTTGTCTGCAAAACAATACGGAATAGAACGGAATCGTGTATGTTATGTTAAAAGAGATTAATAAAATGGTCTCTTCATTTTAAATGTAGGCCTACAGCAATCATGTCTGGAAACTTGACGAATAATATTTTACTGGGGCATGTAAAAGTGAAAAAACAAACAAAAAAAATGATAGAAAAAAAGATTAAGGTTAAAAGATTCCTTATCGTATGGCCCCCTCTAGTGGCCAACATTAATATCACAGCCTTAATCTTCCAGGGGAAATGGCTGTTTTGAATTTGATTTTACACTCACCACCAGCATCATAAATTCATAAAACTCAGCATGTGTGGTCATTTATTGTTCTCCATTTTTACAAAGTTTTTATAAGTTTGATATACATGTGTTGGTAATGGGCTGTTCGTGCTCATACAGTAATTAAATGACCAAATATTAATTTAGCGCATTCCCAGTGTCCGTAGCTGTATCCCTTCTTGACCTTACCCTAACATCTGTGTCTTCTGAGTTAGAAAAAAAAGTGCTTCAGAGAATTATTTTAAGCATGCAGTTAAGACAATTTGATGCATTCCACATAGGCCTACACAAAAAGTAATTGGCCTAAGATTCATTCTATTTGCCCTATATAAAAATATCATTATTTTATTTGTGATAACCCAGAAGCCTGTTCTCTTCTTGGACGAGTACAGTTTAAATCCGTGGGAACAGACTGCGAAATGTGGGCATGGTTTACAAATTTGTGGGTATATGCGGATTGAAAAACCGATATGGTTTACAAATCTAAGCACACAGATTGAATATTCCAGGGTACGTTTAATTTTGCACTAAGTGAAATAGCAATAGAATCTATTTGCACTAACTGAAAATAGCAATAGAATCTATTTACACTAAGTGAAACAGTACCATTTCTTATATGCTACTTACACTAAGTGAAAAAAGCTAAATATTGCTAATTTGCCCTATAAAAAAGTATTCTCTTTGCAATAAGTGCACATAGTAGTTAGATCTGGCAGGGACATGCAGAGAGTTCCTCAGGGACAGGGGCTCAAATGTAAAAAAGGGGCAATGTAAAATATATATCATATATGTGTGTGTGTGTATGTATATATATATAAAATGTGTGTGTGTATATATATATATATATATATATATATATATATTATATATATATATATATATATATATATATATATAATATATATGAAAAAACAGTAATATTGTGAAATATTTTTACAGTTAAAATAATGGTTTAATGTTTTAATATACTTTTAAAATATATCAAAACTGAATTTTTTAGCATCATTACTCCAGTCTTCAGTGTCACATGGTCCTTCAGAAATCATTCTAATAAGATGATTTATTATCAATGTTAGAAACAGTTGTGCTGCTTAATATTTTTTATAACCTGTGATACTTTTTTTCCAAGATTCTTTGATGAATAAAATGTTAGAAAAGAACAGCATAAATTCTAGGAATAAATTATATTTAAAAGTATATTAAAATAGAAAACCATCATTGTAAATTGTAATCATCTTTCACTATATTGCTGTTTTTGATCAAATAAATGCAGGAGGAGTTTAAGAGACTTTTTTCATAATGCTGCATAATTATCAAAAATAGTAACATAATAAAGTCCTTTCTTTTCATGTCACCATTTCACCAGCCTACACTTCACATAATAGGCCTGTAGGTGGCACTTGGGCTTCATTAACTATGATAGTTTCATAAAAGAGTAAACGGTGTATCAATATACATAAATACACTAAATGAATTGAACACTGTACTTCCATTATTGCGAATTTTGGTGCTGCATGGTGCAGTGCGTTGTAGTCAGTTTACAGTCGACACTTTTCAAATATCTTCTTCATTTTTTATTGAAGATAAATGCCTTTCCAATCTGATGGATGGGAAAAGGAAGTAGAGCGAGTTCGGCAAAAGGCGAATTCGAACCTCTGTCAATTTGCGTCAAAACTATTTTTAACGCGCCTTACCTACACTTCGGCAAGCCGTTTTGACTTTTATTCATTCTCAGGATATCAATTGTTGATATCAAGAACTTAATTGTGATATCAAGAACTGAATTGTTGTATCAGGAATACATTTCCACTTCATTTTACTAGTAAAAACTTCATTTTTACTAGTAAAAACTTCATTTTTACTAGTAAGAATTGTATTTCTGATATGTGAAATTGGAATTTCAACTAGTAAGAACTCAATTCTTGATATCAACAATTGAATTTGAATGGCAGCCTATGGTGACATTTCACTAGTGAAAATACAATTACAGATATCAAGAATTCTAGTTTTTACTAGTGGAAATTCAAATGTTGATATCAAGAATTAACATTGTTACTAGTGGAAATACAAAGTTCAGTCATGAAACTCTAACCGAGCGCTGATTGGTTCTTTCTATGCCATGGCATCAGCCAATTGGAAGTAATTCCATATCCACGCAACCATATATATCCTACCCTAGCCTGCGATCTACAAGCTGTGCAATGTGAAGCGCTGTTATCCCTCCTCCTCCCCAGCGCCACCTGTAGAGATCTGCTACGGGGGTTCTACCATTCTTGCAGCAGCCTTTTCCTTGTTGTTTTATTTGACTAAGCTGAACAATTTGTATTTGCTCAGCAGCAACAGCAGCAGCAGCAGTAACTGCAGCAGCAGCAACAGCAGCAGCATAGCAGATCTCGTACGCCAAAATCAAGCCATGTATACTTCATACCCCATGCCAATAAATGCTGGTTGAATTTAATCCACTCCGAGAGTTGTCATGATTGAAATGTAATTCCTGATATCAACAACTGAATTGTTGATATCAGGAATTACATTTCCACTAGTAAAAACTTCATTTTTACTCGTAAGAATTGTATTTCTGATATGTGAAATTGGAATTTCAACTAGTAAGAACTCAATTCTTGATATCAACAATTGAATTTGAATGGCAGCCTATGGTGACATTTTACTAGTGAAAATACAATTACAGATATCAAGAATTCTAGTTTTTACTAGTGGAAATTCAAATGTTGATATCAAGAATTAACATTGTTACTAGTGGAAATGTAATTCCTGATATCAACAACTTGTTGATATCAAGAATTCATATCCTGAGAATGAATAAAAGTCAAAACGGCCTGTCATAATTACGTCAATGAGATGAAAGTAGTCCGCGGCCACACCCCCGTGCTAATGGTACAGCCCACGGCACAAATTACAAGACAAAAAAAAAAAAATAGAAAATTGGTTAGATTTCATTTATTCAAATGATTGTTTCTAAAGTCATAATTTACAAAAGTAAAATTGAAAAAAGGGGGAAATGGCAAATATCCACTAATGATGTAGGTAGGGTGGCCATTTCCATAACACCAAAAAGGAGGACACTTTGCGGCATTTAGTGAGGCAAGAATAATTGCATAGGACTCTGGTGTACTCGCAACTACAATGTACTCGTAATACAATTTTGTCCATTATATCGATGGTATCATGACACAGTGATTCTGAAAAAGCCTACTCTATTCATTGCTGGACAATTTGATGTAGACCTATGTAACAGAAGAGTCAAAAAAATGTTTGTTCACAGTATTTGTATTCAAGACATTGTGATGTCTGTTTCAAAAAAGTCTTGCAAAGTGCACAGTGCCTGAAAACATAAAATTTCTGGACTTCTGGAAATAAAATAAATAAATAAAATAATCTGGCAGACTGGCACAGTGCCAGAAAACATAACATTTCTGGACTTCTGGAAATAAAATAATTAAATAAATAAATAAAATAATCTGGCAGAGGCACAGTGCCAGAAACATAACATTCTGGACTTCTGGAAATAACAGAAATACATAAAAAGTGATGATATGACGTAGCCAGCAGGCTTGTTTACGTTTTTAACCAATGACATATCAGATATTTATTTGACACCACTTTCAGCCAATCGTCTGTTTGACCAGATATCTTACGGTATTAGATGCTATGCTGCTGCGTCCTAATAAAGATTCTTGAGCGGGGTTTTTTTTGGCTGATTCAGCGCAACTCCAAAAAGGAGGACAAATGAGTGTCCGGCTTGAGGCTGCGCCGGACACCAGACAGGGGGCTTAAAATCCGGACTGTCTGACCAAAATTCAGACGCATGGCCACCCTAGATGTAGGCCTAACCGAAAAACAAGAAAAATGAAGGCCTGGTTTAAATTTTTTAGTTTTGCATTTGCATTGTATGGTCTGAAAACTGAATTGTGAAGCGTTAAATTGGCCTAAAAACCTCCTTTGCCATTGCCAGTTTGTCCACAGTTCATCGCAGTTCTGAGCACGTAAAAACATCACGCTCTTATTTGAATATTAACAGGCAGTCGTCATTACTATGCACATATCCAAAAAGGAATTCATTACTATGCACATATCCTAAAAGGAATTCATGATATCTGCAATAAGAATTTTTACTAGTGAAAATAAATTTTAACATGTAAGAATTAAGTTACAGATAACAAGAAGTTGTTTTTTACTAGTTGTGATTTCATTTTTGATATCATAAATGTATTTCTGCGAGTGATGACGTTATTGGATATCAAGAAATGTAATTCCTGATATCAACAATCAGCATTTCCACTAGTGAAAATTGCATTTCTGATATCAAGAATTGAATTGTTGATATCAACAATTCATGTTTTTAAATGTTAAAAGAGCGACAAAACCATTACCGATATCAAGAATTTTTTTCTTACTAGTTGAAATTCCAATTTCACATATCAGAAATAAATTCTTACTAGTAAAAATGCAAATTTTTGATATCATTAATTACTTTGTTACTAGTGCAAATGTCTATTCTTGATATCAACAATTGAATTGCTACTAGTAACAATGTTCATTTTTGATATCAATAATTTGATTGTCACTAGTGACAGTGTTAGTTTCTGATGTCATGAATGTGATTGTTACTAGTAAGAAAGCCATTTTAGATATCTGAAATTATATTGATATCAGAAATAGATTTTCAGATATCAAAATGAACATTTTTACTAGTAGCAATTCAATTGTTGATATCAAGAACTGACATTTTAACTAGTGATAATTGAATTCTTGATATCAAAAATTCACATTTTACTAGTAGCAATGTAATTATTGATATCAAAAATTATTGTTTTTACTAGTTATATCCACTACATACTATTGTATTTCTGATATGTGAAATTGGAATTTCAACTAGTAAGAACTCAATTCTTGATATCAACAATTGAATTTGAATGGCAGCCTATGGTGACATTTCACTAGTGAAAATACAATTACAGATATCAAGAATTCTATTTTTTACTAGTGGAAATTCAAATGTTGATATCAAGAAGTAACATTGTTTCTAGTGGAAATGTAATTCCTGATATCAACAACTGAATTGTTGATATCAATAATTGAATTGTTGATATCAAGAAGTAACATTGTTACTAGTGGAAATGTAATTCCTGATATCAACAACTGAATTGTTGATATCAAGAATTCATATCCTGAGATGTGAATAAAAGTCAAAACGGCTTGCCATAGTTTGAATACATTCATCGACAGAAAACTCATCAAGTTATATCGCTTAACACATTAAGGGCCAGATTTTCTAAACAGGGCAAATTAGAGAGCGCAATTCCACAAATGTGTTGATGGGAGTGGCAAGTTTTGCACGTGATCTGCTGACATGCAAATTAAAGATCACAGACACTGTCAGATCATTTACATAATGATTAACGCAATATACCAAGAGCAGTGCAAATTAGAGTTGGGTCGCAAATAAACAGAGCTGAATCCTGATGCTGATGTTCTCATCAGGTGTGGGTCAACACAGGCATTACTTAATATGTAATCTAACAAACACATACACGTATACTGTATAATATAGTTTGCCAAGCTATGTTGGCCTATAAATATGGATATATAGGCAAACAATATGTTCGGATAAGGTCTTACTCTGTCATTTCAAAGAAATAATAATCCTACCACGCGCACCCTGTTTACTGCGGTGTCTCCTCCTCTTAACAGCAACAATTGCAGCCATGTCACAAAATGGGTTCAGACATGCTTTTTTAGGGCGTTAAATAATGGTCTAAATACCAGTAAATTGATGAACATTAGTAAATCGCATTGTGTGATTCATTTAAATACTCTCCTCCCATAAATTTTGCATCTGAAAGGGAAACTCCTAAAAATGCATATGCAATAAGGTCAGCCAAAAACGCAACTCGGTCCACGCGTTTTCAGTGCTAATTTTATACTGTGTGTCTTTAGTAAATCCCGACAATAGTTTTTAAATGCCAAAAGAGGGTTTTGTGCTGGCACAAGCTGTTAGTAAATCTGGCCCCAAGTCTTTTTGTTTGAATCTTGTTTTCTTGATTCATCGCTAGTACCATGTTTTACCATGACTAATATCGATCTAGCTTACTGCAGTGTGCAACAAGTGTCTCATAGTAGCTGCCGAGCGAACGCACAGAGTAGCACTATACCAACTTTAAACACAAATGAATCTAATATGATAAGCGGCGCTGCTTTACCCTACGTGCACATGACCGAAAGAAGCGGAAGCGGCGACTGTGGCATAATAAAAGATCCGCTGCTGTCAAGCTGTGTGTCGCACTCGTCTTTCATTAGTAATCGCTCCAGTGGGCTCGTTACTGCTCTCACAGCATTCGGTCCTCCTCTGCTTCATACTACAGTAATTTTAATAATCTCTCCATGAACATGATTTCCTGTCCCGATTCTTTTCCACCGGCTGTAGACGTGAAGACAACACATCCCATGATTCCGTGAAATCAAGGTGTCATCGAGCTTCGCCTTTGTTTTAAATTAGCGATCTTTAGAGGCGAAAATTTACATATTGTGGCTTTAACAGATCAAATATTCACATATCCCTGTGATCTCCCAGATGAAGGTTAGTTTTAAAGTAAACAACAGTATAATGTTTGCAAATGACTCATAATTGTATCCTAATTTAGTTACTTGATGTTTGGTAACGAAGGGCCTACTTTGCATCAGTAACACTGACTCAATGACAACAACTCATTTATAACTCATTTATAAGAAGACAACTGACGGGACCTGTATTCATTACAACTAGTTTTTAACCAATTAATCATTTGATTGTTAATCATAAATATAGGTGATTGCTGCTTGGTAATGTTTTCAGGAACATTATGTAAATTGGTATACTATTTAAGCTTAGGCTACCAAAACGAACACCAAAACTTACAATGAACTGTTAAAAATTATAGCAATTCATGCTAAAAATTGATGGAAAGCTGGCAGCCTGCACATTTCTTGACCACCTTCTTCCATTTGGATCAATTTTCTGTTCTGATCGCAAGTCTCTCTGCAAAATATTGAGTAGGCACCAATCAGAGGCTGCAATTTTATGATGTCATCATGTAGACTTCTTACAAAGTATTTTACAGTATTTTAAAAATACAAAAATACAAAACACTAAAGTATTTTGATACAAAATACAAAGCCATTTTCATCAACCCTATCAAATACAAATTACAAAATACTATTTTGTATTTGAAATACGTATTTGAAATACATGTATCATAAATACTGCCCATCCCTGTATGTGTGTGTATGTATGTATATATATATATATATATATGTATGTATGTATGTATGTACTATATCTGATCATAACTCAGTCTCTGCAGTCATCTCTCCACTTTATTTTAACCCTGCATCTCGTCATTGGTGATTACAATCATTGCTTCTTAGTAACCCTAATTTTTATTTTTATTTATTTATTTATTTTTTTTAAAGAATGGGTGTTTATTTTATGGAAACCAACAAGCAGCCTGATATATAGATCTATCTCTCTTTTGGGAAACAGTGAAGGCTTATATTATGGGTAAATAATAGCCCAGTATTGAAGTGTACAGGAAATACGCAGCAGTCATAACTTTGTTTTTGTTGAGATTATTTAATTAATATTTGAATATTAATTCATGTCAAACAAAACGGTATGTGTTATTTTTTTCTGCCAACTAAACTTCCAAAGCAAAGTCATTGTGATTTTGAGTTGGCCAGCTAAACAAAACAGGCATAAGAAGTAGACTAATGGACATTGTATGGGAGAAGATGCGAGGGACGTTCATATTTATGAACTAAACGCCTATAATAGCCTAGCCCATTTCTCTTACATGTGTAGTGTAGTGATTTTTACTTTGTCCATTCAAGGACGCAAAGTAAAATAGGGATTGGTACTCACGTCACCACTGACGTTGTGATTTTTGGATCACACGTCTCTTAAGGTGTGGTTATGAGTACATCAGATGATCACCCCCCTAGTTCAGGGCACCAGTCAAGGTCTTTTACCTTGGTGGTATGAGAACACTCTCAACAGGGGCTTTTTATTCATTTAGAGCAGGGGTGTCCAAACTCGGTCCTGGAGGGCCACTGTCCAGCAGAGTTTAGCTCCAACTTGCCTCAACACACCTGCTTGGAGGTTTCTAGCCTATAGTAAGACCTTGATTAGCTGGTTCAGGTGTGTTTAATTAGGGTTAGAGCTAAACTCTGCAGGACAGTGGCCCTCCAGGAGCAGGATTGGACACCCCTGATTTAGAGTTAACGTAAAGTGGTCAGCTGATTTATTTGAAAGATTGGTGATATTGCTAACTTGTAGAACCTCTTCTGTATTATCAGCACAAGGAAAACACAAGTGTAATAAAATAAATTTTATTAACAAAAAGATAAACAAGAATAACTAAGACGACTACTAAATGAATACCATGAATGATAAAGGAATAAAGTGCATAAGATACATAGAATACAAGTGATTAAGTTGGGTGTGGCTATGGAAGAGTTACGTTATCTTATGGAAAGATAAACTGTTTCTCTGAAAATAATAAGGTGGAGAACCTTATTATGCAACAAACAAATAAACGAGAGATTATTTGTTATTGACTAACATCAGCTATATTGAATCTAATAGGAATTAGGAAACTATATACTGATAATATACAACAATGCCAAGGTCTCTGGAAAGAGGTTTGGTTAAGTGATATTTACGTTCCACTTGGTTGAGTCAGATGACGGTGACGTCTTCCACTGGTTGTGCTGGGTGACAATGTAGTGGGGAGAGGAGCCAGAATCTGTTTCAACAGTCTTGAACACGAAGCTCTGTGGGATGCTGATCTCCTGGAGCACCAAAGGGTCCTAAAATCTGGAACACGCAGATGAGGCCCTGGTGTAGGTGCAGAAGGTCCTTAACAATCTGGAACACGCAGACGAAGGTACCTTGGAGTGAAGGTTTGCTCTCCTGAGCTTAACCTTGTTGCAGATGTCGTCACTGTCTCACTGGACGGAAACTCTGAACGTAGTGTTTGTTGATGTCTCTTTCCTCACAAGCTGGTGGCTTAGAATGTAGTCGTCTCTGTTGCTGCCTCACAAGCTGTAGACTCAGATCATGGGATCTGTTGTTGTCTCTCTGGATGGACCAGAGGCTCAGAACTGTGTTGTATCTGCTCTGTCTTTCCCCTTTGACAGGCAGACTCAGAACAGTATATCTGTTAATGCCTTCCCCCTTTGAAGGGCAGACTCAGAACGGTGTATCTGTTGTGTCTATCCTCATGCAGGACAGACTCAGAACAGTATATCTGTTAATGTCTCACTCCTTACAGAGTTAAGACCCAGAACTGTGTATCTGTTGTGTCTCAGCTTCGCAAGCCGGGACTCAGAACCAGGAGTGTCTGTTAAAAGGGTACCTTTATCCCTTTCCGATGAGGAGGAGATTGCAATTTGGCGCTTCTCCATTCGAGAAGTGGTGAAAATTTACATCTGATATGGGTTTCAGAATTAGGTGTGGCAAAATGTCTCAACAGCGCCACCTACAAAATTTGAATTAAGCGCCCTTTGTGCTACATTTCACGTACAGTTATGAAATTCGGTAGACAGATGTAACAGCCCAATACCTACAAAAAAGCCCCTGGGTGCAAAGTTTGTAAACCCAACAGGAAGTGAGATATTTTGAATTTTCTCTACAAATTTTGGCAGTTTTTGCCATTTCCACATGTTGTACTTTAACGAACTCCTCCAAGAGCTTTAATCAGATCAACATCATATTTGGTCAGTCTAATCTAAAGGCCTTTGAGACGTTAAATTGCGAAGATCTAGAGTTTTCACTGAAGGGCGTGTCCGTGGCGGCCTGGCAAACTTGATGTTTCGCCAAAAAGGAAGTTGTTGTAACTCGGGCATACAAGGTCTGATCTGCCCCAAACTTCACATGTTTTATTAGAGTCCTGACCTGAAGACATCTATATGACAATATTCAGTTACAGTCATAGCGCCACCTGGGGCAACAGGAAATGACATGTTTTACACTGTGATTAACTCCTCATAGAAATTAAACCAGATCAACATCATATATGGCCAGTCTAATCTTAAGGCCTTTGAGATGTTAAATCGCAAAGAGCTTGAGTTTTCGTTGAAGGGCGTGTCCGTGGTGACCGTCAAAGTCTGATGTTTCGCCATGTAAGGTGAATCACTTTTTTGAGGGCCGAAACATACTCGGAAACTCATGAAACTTTGCAGATGCGTCAGAAGTGGTGAAAATTTACGTCTGATGTGGGTTTCAGAATTAAGTGTGGCAAAATGGCTCGATAGCGCCACCTAAAAAATTTAAACGAAGTGCTCCTGACACTACGTTTCACGTACAGGTATGAAATTTGGTACACACATCTAACAGCCCAATACCTACAAAAAAGTCTCTTGGAGTGAAATCTGAAAACCAACTAGAAGTGAGATATTTTGAATTTTCTTTGCAAAATTTGTGCAGTTTTTGCCATTTCCAGACGTTGTACTTTAATGAACTCCTCCTAGAGCTTTAATCAGATCAACATCATATTTGGTCAGTCTAATCTAAAGGCCTTTGAGACATTAAATTGCGAAGATCTAGAGTTTTCGCTGAAGGGCGTGTCCGTGGCGGCCTGGCAAAGTTCGATGTTTCGCCATGAAACAGGAAGTTGTTGTAACTCGGGCATACAATGTCTGATCTGCCCCAAACTTCACATGTTTTATTAGAGTCCTGACCTGAAGACATCTATATGACAATATTCAGTTACAGTCATAGCGCCACCTGGGGGCAACAGGAAATGACATGTTTTACACTGTGATTAACTCCTCATAGAGATTAAACCAGAAGCACATCATATATGGCCAGTCTAATCTTAAGGCCTTGGAAAGATCTTGAGTTTTCGTTGAAGGGCATGTCCGTGGTGGCCTGACAAATTCTGATGTTTCGCCATGAATGATGAAGCTGTTGTAACTCAAGCATACAATATCTGATCTGCTCCAAACTTCACATGTGTGATAGGAGTCCTGGCCTAAAGACATCTATATGACAATATTCAGTTAGCCATAGCGCCACCTGCTGGCAACAGGAAATGGCATGCTTTACACTGTAATTCACTACCAGATTCACGTTTCATTATGCCACAAAGTACCAACATGCTAGAAACACGTTAAATTATGCAACACTTGGCTGAGTGCTAATGTATGCAAATAACGCCACGAAGAAACAGGAAGTTGTTGTAACTCAGGCATACAATGTCCGATCTGTTTCAAACTTCACATGTTCGTTGATAGTCCTTGCCTGAAGACATCAACATGGCAATATTCAGTGACGGTCAAAGCGCCACCTGTTAGCCACAGGAAGTGTGGCATTTCGAAATGACTTTGGCATAATTCTCCTGTATTCACTCGCTTACATGCATGTCGCCCACTGTTCACTGTTTTCCTAAGGCCAATGGGTGGCGGTGAGCCCGGGTGCAAGGGCCCTTTCATCGCTGCTTGCAGCTTTAATTAGGGCCCGAGCACCGATGGTGTGAGGACCCTATTGGAATTGCTCCGTTTATTAGGGCCCGAGCACCGATGGTGTGAGGACCCTATTGGAATTGCTCCATTTATTATTATTAGGGCCCAAGCGAATTAGCGCGCAGGGCCCTCTTGTTCTTCTAAGGATTATTATTAGGGCCCAAGCGAAAATTCGCGCAGGGCCCTCTTGTTCTTCTAAGGATTATTAGTGCCAAAGCCCTGTAAAGGGCTGAAGGCCCTTTTGTTTTCTTTAGGATTATTAGGGCCAAAGCCCAAGGGGCTGAAGGCCCTATTGTTTTCTTTAGGATTATTATTATTATTAGGGCCCAAGCGAATTAAGCGCGCAGGGCCCTCTTGTTCTTCTAAGGATTTTTTTTTTTTTTTTTTTTTCGTCTTCCGGGGCTTTTTGGGGGCCTTAACATGCTCAAAAACTCCTGAAAATTGGCACACACATTGGAATCCGCGGCCATTAGGACGCCGCAGAGGCTGGTACCCGGGCGTGGCAGGGGGGCTCGACAGCGCCCCCTTGAAAAAAGTCTGAAAACTTCGTCCATATATTGAACAAACTTGCACGTATTAGTATGAAACTCGGTACACATATAGACCTCATCGGGCCGAACATCTTTCGTGCTCTAAGTTAAACGCCACGCCAACAGGAAGTCAGCTATTAAGGGTTGTTTGAAAAACGCATGCTCTGGAATTTGATATACTCCTCCTAGACGATTAATCCGATCGCCACCAAACTCGGTCAGCATGAAGTCAAGACATTGATGATTAAAAATTGCCAGCGGATTTTTGATATCTCGAACGGTTTGGCCGTGGCGAGGCAACGAATTTATGGCGAGAAAAAGGAAACAGGAAATGTGTTATAACGTCTGCATACATATATTGATCTTTATGAAACTTCACGAGTGTGTTGGTTGTAGTAGTGATCACATGGATGTGACTATTGTGAGTCAAAGTTATAGCGCCACCAACTGGCAGCAGGAAGTGTATCACTTTTTGAAATGCTTTGAGATCCCCCTCTTATTTTTACCTGATTTGCTTCAAACTTCATCAGTGTAATGTCAATACACAGCAGATGTAGACCTATGACAGGATTTTTGATATTTGAAATATTGTTGCCATGGCAACAGGTCAAACTGTAATAATATTCTTGAGTGTTTTTGAGGCTCTTAACATGCTTCAAATTGCATGAAACTCGACACACACATCAATATTGTCAACCAGTAGACATGGACAAAGCCATAGAAATGGGTGGAGGGGCTCAGTAGCGCCACCTTTTGACAAAAGTGGGGGGGTTAGTTTTTCCTACAGTCACCAAACTCGGTACACATATTGTTCTCATCAAGCCGGACAATTTTCTAATTTACATTCATTAGCTCCGACCAACAGGAAGTCGGCTTTTTTGGTTTGAATGTTAATTTTTTGAAAAAACAGGCTATGAATTTTATACTACTACTCCAACAGGGTTTATCCAATTTACACCAAGCTTTTTTTAACTTGTTGCTAACACATTGAAGTTGTTTAATTGCAAACGGATTTTGGATATCTCAAACGGTTTGGCCGTGGCGAGGCAACGAATTTATGGCAAGAAAAGGGAAACAAAGTGTTATAACTTCTGCATACATTAATTGATTTTGATGAAACTTCGGCTTAGTCTTCGTTGTACAAGGCTGATCACATGGATGTGACTATTGTGATTCAAAGTCATAGCGCCACCAACTGGAAGCAGAAAATGTGTCACTTTCAGCATGCATTGAGATCACCCTCTTTTTTACCTGATTTGCTTCAAAATTCATCAGAATAATGTTAAAACTTGGCACATGTATACTTTGAAAATGGCAGGGAGAAGGGGCTCTATAGCGGCACCTTGTAGTGCAGTAAATGTGGAGTGAATTTGACATAGTCCTTTGATGTTTAACGTTTTAAATGCCTATTGCCCCTGTGCACAGCCCTGAAGCCACCATGCCACAGTCGCAGTATCGCTTCGCGCTCTGAAGGCCCTTTGTTTTCTATTATTATTAGGGCCAAAGCCCGGGCTGAAGGCCCTATTGTTTTCTTTAGGATTATTATTATTATTATTTTTATTTTTTTTCCGACTATTCGGGCATTTTTGGGGCCCTTACCATGCACAAACTCATGAAACTTTGCACATACATTGGAACCCGCGGCCATCAGGGCCGGGCAGAAGCTGGTACCCGGGCGTGGCAGGAGGGCTCGACAGCGCCCCCTTGAACAGGGTCCGAAATTTTGGTCTATATATCAAACACGCTTGCACATATAAGTATAAAACTCAGTACACATATAGACATCATCGGGCCAAACAACTTTCGTACTCTAAGTTATACGTCACCTCAACAGGAAGTAAGCTATTACGGGTTGTTTGAAAAACACATGCTCTGGAATTTGATATACTCCTCCTAGGCGATTAATCCGATCACCACCAAACTCGGTCAGCATGAAGTCAAGACATTGATGATGAAAAATTGCCAGCGGATTTTTGATATCTCGAACGGTTTGGCCGTGGCGAGGCAACGAATTTATGGCGAGAAAAGGGAAACAGGAAGTGTGTTATAACTTCTGCATACATTGATTGATGTTTATGAAACTTCAGCGGTGTGTTCGTTATAGGAGTCTGATCACATGGATGTGACTATTGTGAGTCAAAGTTATAGCGCCACCAACTGGCAGCAAGAAGTGTGTCACTTTCAAAATGCATTGAGTTCACTCTGTTACTTTACCTGATTTGCTTCAAACTTCATCACAATAATGTCAATACAGCAGATGTAGACCTGTTAATGTGTCTGTGATATATTAAATATTGTTGCCATGGCAACACGTCAAACTTTAATAATATTCTTGGGCATTTTTGAGGCTCTTAACATGCTTCAAACTGCATGAAACTCAACACACACATCAATATTGTCATCCAGTAGATATGGGCAAAGCCTTATAAACGGGCGTGGAGCACGGGCTCTACAGCGCCACCTTTTGACAAAAGTGGGGGGGTTAGTTTAACCTACAGTCACCAAACTCGGTACACATTTTTTCTCATTATTCTGGAAAACTTTCTAATTTACAGTCATTAGCTCAGACCAACAGGAAGATAGATAATTTGGTTTTAATGTGGATTTTTTGAATAAACAGGCTCTGAATTTTAAAGTACTACTTATAGGGACTTCATTCAATTCAGACCAAACATTTTTTACCATGGTGCTAAGATATTGAAGATGTTAAATTGAGAACGAATAATGGATATCTCGAACAGTCATGCCATGGTGATAGATTAAATTAATGTCAAAAAAGGGAAACGGAATGACTCTAATTTTCTATTAAAAAACACTATGCACAATTAATTTATACATAGAATAATACAAATGTTTTAAATAAACACAATTTATTCATTTTTTTCAATTCAGAAAGCGTATGTTAGTTAAAAATAGGCAGATTAATTATATCTGATTTAAAAAAAAATGATACATGTCATACATAGAGCAACCACTAGAGGGCAGCATATACCTATTTTCTTTGTGTGTGGGTCTCTGTGTCACTGTCTGTGTATCACTTTTATGTGTTTATGTGTGCATTACAATCTTAATTTTTTCTAAATGTTGCTTGAGTTAGTTATTTTTTACAATTACAGTAAGAATCTTTGGTAACACTTTATAATAACTCACGCTATGAAGTATTAGTTAAGCATTATTTAAGCATCAGTAAACAGTCAATTCATCATTTATAAAACATTAATAGAAATTTGTTAGCCATTTTTAAATACAGCTATAAATGCTTTGTTTTTGATTTATAAGCATAGTTTAATAATTGTATTTTCATACTTTATTAAAGATCAATTTATCATTTCTAAATTATGTATTACATTATTGACAAACCAGTTATTTAGGAGCTGTCAGTGGTTCATATGCTCATTTAGGAAGTGTAAGTAAATGATCAATAAAATTTTTAAATGTACATTTATGCATCTTATTATTTAGACATATAGTAATAGTTACTTAGTGTGTTAATAAATGCTTTATTAACACATATTCCTAGTGTCAAAATTACCTCAGTACTAACTTTAAAACATTAGAGGACAGCAGTGCAGAAGATCACTGAACCTTTAAATCTCATTAATAAAAGCTTTACAAAGCATGAATAGTCCTCACTTTAGATGAGCTCACAAAAATAGTTACCAAACCACTTCTAAATGTTTTATAATTACCTGAATTAATCATGAATTACGGTAGGAATATTTGTTAATAAAGCATTTATTAATGCACTAAGTAACTATTATGTCTAAATAATAAAATGTATAAATGAATGTTTAAATAGTTTATTAATCATTTACTTACAATTCCTAAATGATCTTATGTGACAACCTAAATAACTGGTTTGTAAATAATGTAATACCTAATTTTAGAAATGATAAATTGATCAGTAATAAAGTATGAAAAGCATTTATAGCTGTATTTATAAACTGCTTACTAATGTCTATTAATGTTTTATTAATTATGAATTGACTGTTTAGTAATGATTAACTAATGCTTCATAGCGTGCAGTTATTATAAAGTGTTACTGAATTTTTAAATTCATTATTTATTGATATAATTCAATTTATTAAAACCCGTTTCAGTAAAATTTCACATGATTATAAAAGTGTCTGTTTAAAATAAAACTTGCATAAGTGAGCAGAAAAATCTAGACATGTACCTTATTATTACCTGAGACTGACATTAAAATTGTCTTGGCAGGTTTTGTGATTTGGCTCTATTTATTAATTTTTTCATTTTATTTTTATCTTATACCACACATATTAAAATGAAATTAAAGCATGCTTTTGGTGCATAAGATTGGTGCACAAACAAGGGAGGTCAAAAAACACATGAAGAGAAGTGTGAGGATTATACAACATCAGCAACCACAGACATTCACATTAAGGCTGGATTAGTTATTTCAGAGCACTGTGGAGATTGCACAAATAACAGTATGTAATTTGCTCTAGAATTTTTATAGGGGTTGTCTGAAGCCGAGTTCAGACTGCACGATTTTCAAAGAAGTCGGGTCATTGTTCTTTTCGCACTGCATGACTATCTTGGCCAGCATTCAGTCGCTGCTGTGTTCAAACTGCACGATGGATCTGCGACACAAGGTTTCACACTGCATGACTTTACAATGGGAAGAATCGCAGACAACTCTGTCTGGCACGCAAACTACGTTTCACAACCAAAACACGGGAGATGTGACAAGGAAACAACGCGATATCATGTGTGCAAGACCAGAGTTCTCACGTGAGACTGGGTTTATTATTAAAAATGGTAGCCCGCAAGAAGCTTGCGATTTGAATTGCCTGTGCGCTGATTTGCAGCGAAAACAGGAAAAGAAAAGAAGAATATGGAGGAGGAAATGGTTGGGAAGACTGTGGATTGTGTGTTCTGCATCGAGAGTTGGAGGTAAATACATAACTTTCAATGTGCTGCTGTTGCGGATGGTCAAGCAAATGTTTGTGCTTTGTTTCTGTTTGATAGAATTGTAATGTTTATGTGTACGAAGCCATGCTTGCTGATATTGTGGTCTATAACTCCCCGCTGGTCGGTATCTTGCTCTCTCATTGGCTGTCAGTCATTGCCGATGTAGTTTTCAGTCAGAACACTGTTCACACAGCAGGATTTTGAATCGCCGACAGGTCCAGATATTTAGCATGCCAAATATCTCACAGGCGTCGGCGACTCGTCGGCGATTCTCTCAGATCGCATCTTTGCTCATTAACACTGTGTGATTGTCACTCGCCTGAACGAGCAACGATTTGCCTGTGATTTCGGGTAATTGTCTGTGATTTCACAAAACCTTTAAACAATCTCATGCATGTGGCTTTTGTGGTTTGTCATCATAGCAGCATCAGCAGCTGCAGTAAATGTTGTGTGAAATTGACATAGTCCTTTTATGTTTAACCGTTTTAAATGCCCATTGCCCGTCGTGCACAGTTGACCTGAAGCCATCGGGGTGGCGGTGCCACCGGCTTTGGCCCGTCATCGCTGCTCGCAGCTATATTTATTATTTTTTTTTCCTTTTTGGGTTTTTGGGGCCCTTAACATGCTCAAAAACTCTTGAAAATTTGCACAGGGTCAACCCGCGGTCATTACAGCCGGAGAAAAGCTGGTACCCGGGCGTGGCAGAGGGGCTCGACAGCGCCCCCTTGAATTGGGTCAGAAAACGTGGTCTATATATCAAACACGCTTGCACATACAAGTATAAAACTCGGTACACATATAGACTCTATCGGGCCAAACAACTTTCGTACTCTAAGTTATACGTCACCTCAACAGGAAGTCAGCTATTATGGGTTGTTTGAAAAACGCATGCTCTGGAATTTGATATACTCCTCCTAGGCGATTAATCCGATCACCACCAAACTCGGTCAGCATGAAGTCAAGACATTGATGATGAAAAATTGCCAGCGGATTTTTGATATCTCGAACGGTTTGGCGTGGCGAGGCAACGAATTTATGGCGAAAAAGGGAAACAGGAAATGTGTTATAACTTCTGCATACATTGATTGATCTTTATGAAACTTCACGAGTGTGTTGGTTGTAATAGTCGATCACATGGATGTGACTATTGTGAGTCAAAGTTATACTGCCACCAACTGGCAGCAGGAAGCGTGTCACTTTCAAAATGCTTTGAGATCACCATTTTATTTTTATCCGATTTGCTTCAAACTTCACAATAATGTCAAAACATGGCAGATGTAGACCTTTGAAAGAATTTGATATCTCAAACATAGTTGCCTTGGCAACACGTCAAACTTTTATAATATTCTTGGGCGTTTTTGAAGCCGTTAACATGCTTCAAATTGGATGAAACTCGACACACATCATTATTGTCATACAGTAGATATGGACAAAGCCTTAGAAACGGGCGGGGAGCAGGGGCTCTGCAGCGCCACCTTTTGACAAAAGTGGGGGGTTTAGTTTAACCTACAGTCACCAAACTCGGTACACTTATTGTTCTCATTAAACTGGACAACTTTCTCATTTACAGTCATTAGCTCTGACCAACAGGAAGTCAGATATTTTGGTTTAAATGTGGATTTTTCAAACATTCTTACGCACATACTTAAGCTCTCTTAGACGTAGGGTCTCAGTCCCCTCTCTGTGTGTGTGTGTGTGTGTGTGTGTGTGTGTGAGTGAGTGAAAGTGAGAGACAGAGAGACAGAGAGAGTTTTACAGCCTTTTATTGCAGACTCACTGTGCTTAAGAGTTTATTTCCAACCCTTACTCAAACACATCTGAAGCAGCTAATCAGGCCAGTTCATTTGTAGGCCACTGACAACATATTATTATGTTATTAGTTTGATAATTAGGGTTAATTCAAATATAAAAACACACTGCAAAAGCATGCTTTTGGTGCATAAGATTGGGGCACAAACAACAGCTCAGGGAGGTCAAAAACATGAAGTGTGAGGATTATTGACTAGCCTTATTCCTGACTAGCCTACTGCGTTTCAAATTACGGGTTCCACTTCCGGTTTGGTGAACTTCCATTCAAAAAAACTGAAACTTATCGTTTCAAATCATATGGTTGCCCTACAATTAAAGCTTATCTGTCAGCTTGACTGAATCAGCTGTCAATTTCTTTCATGTTTTATTTTCAGACATCATGAGAATGACATAACGCTTGGTATTGTAATATGTTATAACAAAAATATCTATGGCAAGAGCTCTTTTCAGCAGCTGCTTTCTATCCTCCAGAATATTTTATTTTGTCTCTTTGCATACTGCTGTAATAGTATGAAAAAGGACAGCATATACTGTACATTTGTGGTCTGTTCTCTCTATATAATTTACAATACATCCCATTAATAATTCACTGGAATGCACAAAAATTCTCAAAGCCTCACGTCTCTTTCCAGGTTTGTTTCACAGGTATCACACAATGCTGAAGTTCATGACCTTTTTTATTAAGGCAATGTATTACATAATGCATATATATCACTATAGCATATGTTCAACCCATCCGTTATTGCTGTGGAAAAAATCACACCTTTACATGGCTTGTTGAAATTACGTTGTTGATGCTTTCACACTTTTAAATGTCCATTTATTGTTCATTGGTTGAAGGGTGAGTAGAATAATGTCATCTTATTGTACCCAGTTTAAAAAGATCATAGTGTCTATCACTGACTGTTTACAGTTTAACGGAAATTACTCCATAATTCGTGCAAAGCGTCGTGGGGCTGGTGGATACAACATCAGCAATCACAGACATTCGCATTAAGGCTAAATTAGATTTCTCAGAGCACGGTGGAGTTTGCACAAATAACAGTATGTAATTGCTCTAGAATTTTTTAGGGTTTGTCTGAGAAAAAAAACAGACATGGCAGATTAGGATGATATTTTGCACTTGTTTGATTTAAATTAAATTACGATTGTATGTTTAGTAATTGAACCTGGATGAATTCAAAAATGAAGGTACTATACTTCAGATCAGTAAAAGATAAGAAACTGTTAGTCTTTGTTTTTTTAAGTTCGAATGACAAAATAGCTGTGTTAGGCACTGATTAAAGTGGATTGATTCTATGTTTTCATTGTATGAGTTTTAATGAACTTTAAAACTTGGAAAATAAAACTGCATTGTTTAGGGTACAATGCAATATTTTGTGTAGTTATTTATTTGTAAATATTATGATATAATCAATGTTAAAATAATAGTTTGGTATAACACAACATTTACTTATAGTGCACAGCCTTAATATGGTTTGAAAGAAATATGTGTATAAATTTAATAAGGTAGTAGCAGTAGGAGTAAAAAAAAAAAATCATGTATTTGTCATCTTAAAGGAGGCAAGCTGACAGGGAAATATATGTACGAAAATATTTGTTATTCTAAAACTTGATCTATAGTGGACAATTGTAGTGTAATAGCAGTCTTCTGGTAGTTGAAATGGTTAAAAGTTAATAATATGCTGTTTGGACCAAAAACACTAAAAAACATGGCTGAAGTTTGAAGTAAAAGCTGCTGCAGTAAATGTGGTGTGATATTGACATAGTACTTTTATGTTTAACCGTTTTAAATGCCCATTGCCCGCTGTGCACAGTTGACCTGAAGCCACCGGGGTGGCGGTGCCACCGGGCTTTGGCCCGTCATCGCTGCTCGCAGCTATATTTAGGGCCCGAGCACGATGGTGTGAGGACCCTATTGGAATTGCTCCGTTTATTATTATTATTATTAGGGCCCGAGCACCGATGGTGTGAGGACCCTATTGGAATTGCTCCGTTTATTATTATATTTTTCTCTTCTTCTTCTTCTTCTTCTCCAAAGTGAATCGCATTTGAGAGGGCCTAAACGTGCTCGAAAACTCACGAAACTTTGCACACGCGTCAGAAGTGGTGAAAATTTACGTCTGTTATGGGTTTCGGAATTGGGCGTGGCAAAATGGCTCGATAGCGCCATCTAACGTACAGCCCCGCTCGCTACATTACACTAGGGTTTTGAAATTCGGTACACACATTTATCAGCCCAGTACCTACAAAAAATTCTCTTGGAGCGAAATCCGAAACCGAACAGGAAGTCAGATATTTTGAATTAATTCACCGTTTTTTGCATTTTCCAGACGTTGTACTTTAACGAACTCCTCCTAGAGATTTAATCAGATCAATGTCATTTTTGGTCAGTCTAATCTAAAGGCCTTTGTGACGTTAAATTGCGAAGATCTAGAGTTTTCACTGAAGGGCGTGTCCGTGGCGGCCTGACAAAGTTTGATGTTTTCGCCATGAAAGAGGAAGTTGTTGTAACTCAGACAAACAATGTCGGATCTGCCCCAAACTTCACATGCTTTATTAGAGTCCTGACCTGAAGAAATCTTCATAACATATTCAGTTACAGTCATAGCGCCACCTGCAGGCAACAGGAAATGACATGTTTTACGCTGTGATTAACTCCTCATAGAGATTTAACCAGATCAACATCAAATGTTATCAGTCTAATCTTAAGACCTTACGATGATAAATATCAAAGATCTTGAGTTTTCGCTGAAGGGCGTGTCCATGGCGGACTGACAAAGTCTGATGTTTCGCCATGAAAGAGGAAGCTGCTGTAACTCAGGCATACTATGTCCGATCTGCTCCAAACTTCACATGTGTGATAAGAGTCCTGGCCTAAAGACATCTATATGACAATATTTAGTTAGTCATAGCGCCACCTGCTGGCAACAGGAAGTGGCATGCTTTATACTGTAATTCACTACCAGATTCACATTTCATCATGCCACGAAGTACCAACATTCTAGAAACACGTAAATCATGCAACACTTGGCTGAGTGCTAATGTATGCGATTAACGCCACGAAAGAAACAGGAAGTTGTTGTAACTCAGGCATACAATGTCCGATCTGCTTCAAACTTCACGTGTTCGATGATAGTCCTGGCCTGAAGACATCAACATGGCAAAATTCAGTTACGGTAAAAGCGCCACCTGTTGGCCGCAGGAAGTGTGGCATTTCGAAATGACTTTGGCATAATTCTCCTGTATTCACTCACTTAAATGCATGACGCCCACTGTTCACTGTTTTCCTGAGGCCAACGGGTGGCGGTGAGCCCGGGTGCGAGGGCCCTCTCAACGCTGCTTGCAGCTTTAATTAGGGCCCGAGCACCGATGGTGTGAGGACCCTTTGGAATTGCTCCGTTTATATTATTATTATTATATATATTCTTCTTCTTCTTCTTCTTCTTCTTCCAAAGTGAATCGCATTTGAGAGGGCCTAAACGTGCTCGAAAACTCACGAAACTTTGCACACGCGTCAGAAGTGGTGAAAATTTACGTCTGTTATGGGTTTCGGAATTGGGCGTGGCAAAAATGGCTCGATAGCGCCATCTAACGTACAGCCCGCTCGCTACATTACACTAGGGTTTGAAATTCGGTACACACATTTATCAGCCCATACCTACAAAAAATTCTCTTGGAGCGAAATCCGAAACTGAACAGGAAGTCAGATATTTTGAATTAATTCACCGTTTTTTGCATTTTCCAGACGTTGTACTTTAACGAACTCCTAGAGATTTAATCAGATCAATGTCATTTTTGGTCAGTCTAATCTAAAGGCCTTTGTGACGTTAAATTGCGAAGATCTAGAGTTTTCACTGAAGGGCGTGTCCGTGGCGGCCTGACAAAGTTTGATGTTTTCGCCATGAAACAGGAAGTTGTTGTAACTCAGACAAACAATGTCCGATCTGCCCCAAACTTCACATGCTTTATTAGAGTCCTGACCTGAAGACATCTTCATAACAATATTCAGTTACAGTCATAGCGCCACCTGCAGGCAACAGGAAATGACATGTTTTACACTGTGATTAACTCCTCATAGAGATTTAACCAGATCAACATCAAATGTTATCAGTCTAATCTTAAGACCTTAGCGATGATAAATATCAAAGATCTTGAGTTTTCGCTGAAGGGCGTGTCCGTGGCGGCCTGACAAAGTCTGATGTTTCGCCATGAAAGAGGAAACTGTTGTAACTCAGGATACTATGTCCGATCTGCTCCAAACTTCACATGTGTGATAAGAGTCCTAGCCTAAAGACGTCTATATGATAATATTAGTTAGTCATAGCGCCACCTGCTGGCAACAGGAAGTGGCATGCTTTATACTGTAATTCACTACCAGATTCACATTTCATCATAGTACCAGACATGCTAGAAAACGTTAAATCATGCAACACTTGGCTGAGTGCTAATGTATGCGATTAACGCCACGAAAGAAACAGGAAGTTGTTGTAACTCAGGCATACAATGTCCGATCTGCTTCAAACTTCACGTGTTCATGATAGTCCTGGCCTGAAGACATCAACATGGCAAAATTCAGTTACGGTAAAGCGCCACCTGTTGGCCGCAGGAAGTGTGGCATTTCGAAATGACTTTGGCATAATTCTCCTGTATTCACTCACTTAATGCATGACGCCCACTGTTCCTTTCCTGAGGCCAACGGGTGGCGGTGAGCCCGGGTGCGAGGGCCCTTCATCGCTGCTTGCAGCTTTAATTCTTCTTTATTCTTCTTCTTCTCCAAAGTGAATCGCATTTTAGAGGGCCTAAACGTGCTCGAAAACTCATGAAACTTTGCACACGCGTCAGAAGTGGTGAAAATTTACGTCTGTTATGGGTTTCGGAATGGGCGTGGCAAAATGGCTCGATAGCGCCATCTAACGTACAGCCCCGCTCGCTACATTACACTAGGGTTTGAAATTCGGTACACACATTTATCAGCCCAGTACCTACAAAAAATTCTCTTGGAGCGAAATCCGAAACCAAACAGGAAGTCAGATATTTTGAATTAATTCACGTTTTTTGCATTTTCCAGACGTTGTACTTTAACGAACTCCTCCTAGAGATTTATCAGATCAATGTCATTTTGGTCAGTCTAATCTAAACCTTTGTGACGTTAAATTGCGAGATCTAGAGTTTTCACTGAAGGCGTGTCCGTGGCGGCCTGACAAAGTTGATGTTTTCGCCATGAAAAAGGAAGTTGTTGTAACTCAGACAAACAAGTCGATCTGCCCAAAACTTCACATGCTTTATTAGAGTCCTGACCTGAAGACATCTTCATAACAATATTCAGTTACAGTCATAGCGCCACCTGCAGGCAACAGGAAATGACATGTTTTACACTGTGATTAACTCCTCATGGAGATTTAACCAGATCAAATCATATGTTGTCAGTCTAATCTTAAGACCTTAGCGATGATAATATCAAAGATCTTGAGTTTTCAGTGAAGGGCGTGTCCGTGGCGCTGACAAAAGATGTTTCGCCATGAAAGAGGAAACTGTGTAACTCAGGCATACTATGTCCGATCTGCTCCAAACTTCACATGTGTGATAAGAGTCCTGGCCTAAAGACGTCTATATGACAATATTAGTTAGTCATAGCGCCACCTGCTGGCAACAGGAAGTGGCATGCTTTACTGTAATTCACTACCAGTATGCCACGAAGTACCAACATGCTAGAACACGTTAAATCATGCAACACTTGGCTGAGTGCTAATGTATGCGATTACGCCACGAAAGAAACAGGAAGTTGTTGTAACTCAGGCATACAATGTCCGATCTGCTCCAAACTTCACTGTTCAATGATCCTGCTGAAGACATCAACATGGCAAAATTCAGTTACGGTAAAAGCGCCACCTGTTGGCCGCAGGAAGTGTGGCATTTCGAAATGACTTTGGCATAATTCTCCTGTATTCACTCTTAAATGCATGACGCCCACTGTTCACTGTTTTCCTGAGGCCAACGGGTGGCGGTGAGCCCGGGTGCGAGGGCCCTTTCAACGCTGCTTGCAGCTTTAATTATTATTATTATTATTCTTCTCCAAAGTAAATCGCATTTTAGAGGGCCTAAACGTGCTCGAAAACTCATGAAACTTTGCACACGCGTCAGAAGTGGTGAAAATTACGTCTGTTATGGGTTCGGAATTGGGCGTGGCAAAATGGCACGATAGCGCCATCTAACGTACAGCCCCGCTCGCTACATTTCACTAGGGTTTTGAAATTCGGTACACACATTTATCAGCCCAATACCTACAAAAAATTCTCTTGGAGCGAAATCCGAAACCAAACAGGAAGTCAGATATTTTGAATTAATTCACCGTTTTTTGCATTTTCCAGACGTACTTTACCACTTGTACTTTAACGAACTCCTCCTAGAGATTTAATCAGATCAATGTCATATTTGGTCAGTCTAATCTAAAGGCCTTTGTGACGTTAAATGCGAAGTTAGAGTTTTCACTGAAGGGCGTGTCCGTGGCGGCCTGACAAAGTTTGATGTTTTCGCCATGAAACAGGAAGTTGTTGTAACTCAGACAAAACAATGTCCGATCTGCCCCAAACTTCACATGCTTTATTAGAGTCCTGACCTGAAGACATCTTCATAACAATATTCAGTTACAGTCATAGCGCCACCTGCAGGCAACAGGAAATGACATGTTTTACACTGTGATTAACTCTCATGGAGATTTAACCAGATCAACATCAAATGTTGTCAGTCTAATCTTAAGACCTTAGCGATGATAAATATCAAAGATCTTGAGTTTTCGCTGAAGGGCGTGTCCGTGGCGGCCTGACAAAGTCTGATGTTTCGCCATGAAAGAGGAAACTGTTGTAACTCAGGCATACTATGTCGATCTGCTCCAAACTTCACATGTGTGATAAGAGTCCTGGCCTAAAGACATCTATATGACAATATTCAGTTAGTCATAGCGCCACCTGCTGGCAACAGGAAGTGGCATGCTTTATACTGTAATTCACTACCAGATTCACATTTCATATGCCACGAAGTACCAGACATGCTAGAAACACGTTAAATCATGCAACACTTGGCTGAGTGCTAATTATGCGATTAACGCCACGAAAAGAAACAGGAAGTTGTTGTAACTCAGGCATACAATGTCCGATCTGCTTCAAACTTCACATGTTCGATGATAGTCCTGGCCTGAAGACATCAACATGGCAAAATTCAGTTACGGTAAAAGCGCCACTGTTGGCCGCAGGAAGTGTGGCATTTCGAAATGACTTTGGCATAATTCTCCTGTATTCACTCACTTAAATGCATGACGCCCACTGTTCACTGTTTTCCTGAGGAAACGGGTGGCGGTGAGCCGGGTGCGAGGGCCCTCTCAAACGCTGCTTGCAGCTTTAATATATTATTCTTCTCCAAAGTGAATCGCATTTAGAGGGCCTAAACGTGCTCGAAAAACTCACGAAAACTTGCACACGCGTCAGAAGTGGTGAAAATTTACGTCTGTTATGGGTTTCGGAATTGGGCGTGGCAAAATGGCTCGATAGCGCCATCTAACGTACGCCCGCTCGCTACATTCACTAGGGTTTTGAAATTCGGTACACACATTTATCAGCCCATACCTACAAAAAATTCTCTTGGAGCGAAATCCGAAACAAACAGGAAGTCAGATATTTTGAATTAATTCACCGTTTTTGCATTTTCCAGACGTTGTACTTTAACGAACTCCTAGAGATTTAATCAGATCAATGTCATTTTTGGTCAGTCTAATCTAAAGGCCTTTGTGACGTTAAATTGCGAAGATCTAGAGTTTTCACTGAAGGGCGTGTCCGTGGCGGCCTGACAAAGTTTGATGTTTTCGCCATGAAACAGGAAGTTGTTGTAACTCAGACAAACAATGTCGATCTGCCCCAAACTTCACATGCTTTATTAGAGTCCTGACCTGAAGACATCTCATAACAATATTCAGTTACAGTCATAGCGCCACTGCAGGCAACAGGAAATGACATGTTTTACACTGTGATTAACTCCTCATAGAGATTTAACAGATCAACATCAAATGTTGTCAGTCTAATCTTAAGACCTTAGCGATGATAATATCAAAGATCTTGAGTTTTCGCTGAAGGGCGTGTCCGTGGCGGACTGACAAAGTCTGATGTTTCGCCATGAAAGAGGAAATGTTGTAACTCAGGCATACTATGTCCGATCTGCTCCAAACTTCACATGTGTGATAAGAGTCCTAGCCTAAAGAACTATATGATAATTCAGTTAGTCATAGCGCACCTGCTGGCAACAGGAAGTGGCATGCTTTATACTGTAATTCACTACCAGATTCACATTTCATCATGCCACGAAGTACCAGACATGCTAGAAAACACGTTAAATCATGCAACACTTGGCTGAGTGCTAATGCATGCGATTAACGCCACGAAAGAAACAGGAAGTTGTTGTAACTCAGGCATACAATGTCCGATCTGCTTCAAACTTCACATGTTCGATGATAGTCCTGGCTGAAGACATCAACATGGCAAAATTCAGTTACGGTAAAAGCGCCACCTGTTGGCCGCAGGAAGTGTGGCATTTCGAAATGACTTTGGCATAATTCTCCTGTATTCACTCACTTAATGCATGACGCCCACTGTTCACTGTTTCCTGAGGCCAACGGGGGCGGTGAGCCGGGTGCGAGGGCCCTCTCAACGCTGCTTGCAGCTTTAATTATTATTATTCTTCTCCACAAGTAAATTGCATTTTAGAGGGCCTAAACGTGCTCGAAAACTCACGAAACTTTGCACACGCGTCAGAAGTGGTGAAAAATTTAGTCTGTTATGGGTTTCGGAATTGGGTGTGGCAAAATGGCTCGATAGCGCCATCTAACGTACAGCCCCCTATCGCTACATTTCACTAGGGTTTTGAAATTCGTACACACATTTATAGCCCAATGCCTACAAAAAAGTCTCTTGGAGCGAATCCGAACTGGACAGGAAGTCGGATATTTGAATTAATTCACCGTTTTTTGCATTTTCCAGACGTTGTACTTTAACGAATCTCCTAGAGCTTTATCAGATCAATGTCATTATTTGGTCAGTTAATCTAAAGGCTTTGTGACGTTAAATTGCGATGATCTAGAGTTTCACTGAAGGGCGTGTCCGTGGCCCCTGACAAAGTTTGAGTTTTCGCCATGAAACCAGGAAGTTGTTGTAACTTTGACAAACAATGTCGATCTGCCCCAAACTCACATGTTTTATTAGAGACCTGGCCTGAAGACATCTACATAACAATATTCGGTTACAGTCATAGCGCCACCTGTAGGCAACAGGAAATGACATGTTTACACTCTGATTAACTCCTCCTAGAGATTAATCAGATCAATGTGTTTGGTCCAGCCTAATCTAAAGGCCTTTGTGACATTAAATTGCGAAGATCTAGAGTTTTCACTGAAGGCGTGACCGTGGTGGCCATGACAAGTCTGATGTTGTCGCCTGAAAAAGGAAGTGTTGTACTCAGACAAAACAATGTCGATCTGACCAAACTTCACATGTTTATTAGAGTCTGACTGAAGACATCTTCATAAAAAATATTCAGTTACAGTCATAGCGCCACCTGGGGGCAACAGGAAATGACATGTTTTACACTGTGATTAACTCCTCATAGAGATTTAACCAGATCAAAATCATATGTTGTCAGTCTAATCTTAAGACCTTAGCGATGATAAATATCAAAGATCTTGAGTTTTCGTTGAAGGGCGGTCCGTGGCGGACTGACAAGTCTGAGTTCGCCATGAAAGAGGAAGCTTTGTAACTCAGGCATATATGTCTGATCTGCCCAAATTCACATGAGTGATAAAAGTCCTGGCCTAAAGACATCTATATGACAATATTCAGTTAGCTATAGCGCCACCTGTTGGCAGCAGGTAGTGTGGCACTTTTACATGATTTGCCTAATTCTCCTGTATTTACTCACTTACATGCATGTTGCCCACTGTTCGCTGTTTTCCTGAGGCCAACGGGTGGCGGTGAGCCCGGGTGCGAGGGCCCTTTCATCGCTGCTTGCAGCTTTAATTTTATTTATAATTTGAAATTAGTTATTTTTGCATTTTTCAGAGCGATTTCTGTCTTCTGGTTTGAAAAGCAAAGTCGGAGCAACGTCACAAAATCTGACGTCATTGTGTACTACCGGCAAGATCCGGAGTGCTTGTTGGTTCCAAGTATGGGCTGGTCGAACATGCTGATGTCAACCGTTTCTGCATTTATTCATGACTTAAAGCTCATTCAATCCAATCACTGCGCTGTAGTATGCATAAGATTATAATTGCGGTATTATGCATGAGGAAGTATCACTTCTCTCGCCTCTGTCTCTGTTATCATTCAGAGACATGGGTCGTATAGTTGTGTTTGTGTCCTCAGTGCTACAACAAAAATGCGTTTCCCTACAACACGACCAGAGTAGAAGTTTGGGTGCATGTGGATTGTTTTGCTGTGATCTACCAGCACAAATGGAAAATATGTTTGCATGAGATCGCATTACAGTGGATAATTCAAATGTCACAAAAGTGCTGTTCATTCACCTCTGCGTTCGGACACGCGTGTGTATGGTTCCCTCAGAACAGCAAGCACATACAAGCGTTGTTTGTATTTTGCACACGATGCAGTCAGAACTGAAGATTGAATACGAACACATGAAAAATACGATTGTTATGATATGCATGCACGTGGAGCGGGCATATGATCGATTTCAGCGCAGAGCTCCGCGATGAGTTTAACAACACTAGCCATGTGGATTAAAGAGCATAAAGTATCTGTGTTTAAAGTTTTTATAGACATATTTCACATATTCTCCTGCACCAAACATGAACCAGCACGGTGTATGCACACATATTTCATCATGTCTTCTTCAAATGAAATATATACGTGCAAACTGGACACTGATACGTATATCTGAACGTGATGACATGATTATTCTGATGAACAAAAGACTTAGAGAAAGGACAAAAATTAAACTATGTCTTTATTCTTTCTGTATTAAGTTGCGTGTCGTTTATCATGAGACTATGCTCGTAAATGTAATGAAAGTATTATTAGCCCTTTTAAATATCCTTTTGCATTTCTCCCTTGTGCTTGGGAGCTTGTTGTTATTTTCTCCATGCTCATATATTAATATTCATTATTATGTATAATGAGTGTGTTGTATGTCTGTGTTTCATTGGTTGTTCTCCACCCCCCCACCCCCACCCCCACCCCCTACACTCCCACTTTTCCAGAGTTTTACACACCCATTTTTACAGAGCTTTTCCAGCTCAGAGGTGTGAACGACCAGGCTAAAACAGGGGGGTTTCATGACCCTTTAAGTTTGTTAGTATGAGATTCAAATTATACTGTTATAAATTCATTACATATTGCCACCTACATCACTTTACAGAGAGAAAAGAGCTCATACACTTTACCCTTGAGTTCTGCTCCCAGAAGGACTTGGGCACAAGCTGAACAGGCAAATGAGTTTTGATGAGGCGAGGAGAAGTGGGCAGATTATCAGCCAGCTCTGTCCCTGAAAGTGAAAAATAAAATGTGGTTCCAAATTAAAAGTGTCCTAGTTGTCATTGTGGTTAAACAAAGATATACAGTAAATAAACAATATTTGAAGCATTCATACAGGTAATGTTAACAATTTAATGTCACTTAAGAGTACTGGCTCCTACAGTTCAATAAAAAGCCTCAACACTCTCATTTGTTTATAACGTTAATGGACCTCACAGAACAAAACTATGCTGGGTATAATGAATCACAATCCAGATTACATTAATGCATATAAGCATCAAGCCCATTCACACTTAAAAAGTTTGAGCCAATGGACTACTTGCACTAGGGGTGCAACAGTTCTCGGTAAAAAATCGAACCGTACCGTTCTCCACTTACAATTCGGCACGCACTTGCACCGCGGTCCATCTTGAATGACGACGCATCTATCGGCTAATATGGTTTGTTTAAAAATAGCAATGTGGAAAACTGTCACAGACATGCCAGGCTCTTCATTCACCCAATCACAACGCACTCCCTCTCCTGAGTATTAACGAGCAACACCTGCCACCCATCAGCACTCATCACCACCGCAGCATAAAAGACACTCCAGAGCACACAGTCACTGTCTGGTCTCGTTAGCGCATACCTACCTGCTATGCTTACCTCAAGGACTCTTCTAACGCCTGCTTACCTTTCTCCAGCGTTCTCCGTGGCTCCTAGTGTTTCCGTGTCTCCTGTGAGTGTCATTGTGTCTTGTCTGCTCCACGTCCGCCTGCATCCACGTTCCCTGGGAAAGATAAGAACCCACGTCAGATCCAGTCACAGCTACAGTCACAAACTTATCCTGCCTTCACTCACCTGCATTCTGCCTATCATCCTCTGGTTGTTTAATAAACAAAGATCTTAACCTTACCTGTGTCTCCGTCCCCTTCTGTGTATAACAAAAACAGACAGACAGAGTTCAGATAATGTATGTTTCAGTCGATGGATGCGCAAAACGTTACGATAAAGCAACGATAATCAGAAAGCGTGGACAAAAGTCACTCTTTGTAAACTGTTCACTGCGAGTGCCATATGCTCTAATGTCCAGTCATTTATGCCGTCACCTGGGTGTTGATAGTGCGCGAGCGCAGGTGAGACCTGAACAGCGCACGTTGCTATCTGTGTTTAAACTAAACTCATTTAAACCTTGTGTGCGCACGTGTTACAGTTTCCGTTTGTGTATACTATAACCTATTTCATTTGTGCGTCACTGCCTATGAAGAAAGCCAGAGTGGATGCACATGAACTAAATGCGAGTATGGATGAATTAATAAAGATCTATTTGCTCAAATTATGCAGAAAATGCGAGTATGGATGTGCATAAATTAATAAAGATCTATTTGCTCAAAATTATAAAGAAAATGCGAGTATGGATGTGCATAAATTAATAACGATCTATTTGCTGTGCTGTGGCTAATGTGGCTTTCGTAGGGCAGTTTATATCACGGCCTTATGTCTGCTTTAAAGCATTCTCTGTGACGGCCGGGATATGAATAGCTGTGTGGATTGTTCTTTTTGCCAAGTTAAAAAAATAAATAAGGCTGATACAGTAAAAAGTGCTCAAAATGTGGCTTTCGTTAGGGAAGTGCGTCATTTTTCAAGGACTTATGTCCATTTTAACGTATTTAACTCTGTGGCATCCAAGAATTGTGCTGGGAAATGGGCTCAGTGTGCATTGTCATAATGCCACGTTTAATGGTTCATGAAAAAACATTGGTACAGTAAAAATGATGAAACTTTGTATTTCGTTAGGGCAGTAGGCCATATTTATATTTTCCCATGTAAAATACTGGAACTGTAAAATGTCATATAAATGTCTATTTATATAAAATTTCATATATCACAAGATCAAACGGCCCTTTATTAAAACACTTTGTCGGATTTAACGCATCCTTACAGGTGACAGAGAAATGCTTATTTTCTTCATTCATTTCTAACAGGGCTTATTGTGAGCAGAGCCATTGACATAAATTACTTTAGATATAAAGGAAGGCACATGTTTAATTAAGACGAATAATTAGCTGGATTCATCCTAGACGAACTGGTCTAAGAAAGCCAGATTTTGAGCAAATACAGCTGTATTAGTTCATGTGCATCCACTCTCATTTTCTCTTTAATTTTCATGATCTTTATTAGTTCATGTGCATTCATACTCTGGCTTTCTTCATAGGCAGTGACGCATAAATGAAATAGGTTATAGTATACAAAAACCAGAAATTGTAACGCATGCGCATGACATAAGTTTCTTGTGCGCATGCAATACATTTCTCGTGCGCAAGCGAAAGTTTCTCTTGAGCACGTGAAACTCTGTCATTTTTTTACTTTTGCAAAGGTCCCTTTAGGGGCTCCGTAGTAATATGCACCTTTAGGCGGGTGCACAACACGCATACACTCTGCTTATTACACACACACGGATGCGCAACAGCACACAAACATGCAAAAAAATGTAAAAATAAAAGGATTACAATTTAAAAGATTATTATTGTGTGCATAAAGATAAAAATGCTTTGGTGGAATCTGGCTTGTCCCGTAGATGGCCCGCTTGCGCGCTTTAGCCTCACACAGGAGCAGATCTGTTTCCTTGCTAGAGAAGCATTCAGTTTTTCCGCTTGCAAATTCCGCCATGTAAATAGCAAATCTGCCATGGAGTGAGTGCAACTGGCTTTTAAAGGGAATGGGAGATGAGACTGATTGGTTTATTGCACGTTATGCCCAAAACACACTCATTACTCATTAAGAGAATAGGGACAACCTTCTTAGACCATGTGCCAGTCTCGCAGACCATTTTTCCCGTCGTTAAGCTAGCTAAATTTGTTCACGAGTTCACACTCAGATAGTAAATAGTATGCGTAGTAGTATGCGTATTTGCCGTGCTGTCCGAGGAGAGGGGCCCGAGTTTGGTATTTTGGCCCGAACCCAAAGTACTCCCCCAAAAATTGCAAACCAGTGCAGGACAGCAGCCGGAAACATTACTGATGACCCCCAAAAATTGCATTGCGTAGGCTGAATGTGCTGTTTGGAGGGTTAGGTTGAAGGGCCGGGAGAGTTCTCGTCACTGCTTTGGCAGTAAAGGTTAGTTTAGACAGGGCTGAGCTCCTGCGGGAGCGGAGGTGACATCACTGCTGCGGCAGTGGAGAGAATAGCCAGAGAAACTGAGCTCCTGCGGGAGCCGAGGCGACATCACTGCTGCGGCAGTGGAGAGAATAGCCAGAGGAAATGAGCTCCTGCGGGAGCTGAGGCTACATCACTGCTGCGGCAATGGAGAGAATAGCCAGAGGAACTGAGCTCCTGTGGGAGCCGGGCGACATCACTGCTGCGGCAGTGGAGATATTAGCCAGAGGAACTGAGCTACTGCGGGAGCCGAAGCGACATCACTGCTGTGGCAGTGGAGAAATTGGCCAGAAAACTGAGCTCCTACGGGAGCCGAGGCGACATCACTGCTGCGGCAGTGGCGAGAATAGTCAGAAGAACTGAGCTCCTGCGGGAGCCGAGGCGACATCACTGCTGTGACAGTGGAGAATATTGGCCAGAAACTGGAGCTCCTGCTGGAGCCGAGGCGACATCACTGCTGCGGCAGTGGAGAGAATAGCCAGAGGACTGAGCTCCTGTGGATCGAGGCGACATCACTGCTGCGGCAGTGGAGAAATTGACCAGAAGAATGAGCTCCTGCGGAGAGCCGAGGCGACATCACTGCTGCGGCAGTGGAGAATTGGCCAGAAAACTGAGCTCCTGCGGGAGCCGAGGCAACATCATTGCTGTGACAGTGGAGAGAATAGCAGAGGAACTGAGCTCCTGCGGGAGCCGAGGCGACATCACTGCTGCGGCAGTGGAGAAATTGGCCAGAAAACTGAGCTCCTGTGGGAGCCGAGGTCACATCACTGCTGCGGCAGTGCAGAAATTGGCTAGAAAACTGAGCTCCTGCGGGAGCCGATGCGACATCACTGCTGCGGCAGTGGAGATATTAGCCAGAATAACTGAGATCCTGCGGGAGCCGAGGGAACATCACTGCTGCTGCAGTGGAGATATTAGCCAGAATAACCGAGCTCCTGCAGGAGCCGAGGGAACATCACTGCTGCTGCAGTGGAGATATTAGCCAGAATAACCGAGCTCCTGCGGGAGCCGAGGGACATCACTGCTGCAGCAATGATAGAAAATTTCCGTTGTATTGGAATGATGGTATTAGTTGAGTTGGATATGGTGGCTTGCAGGTATGTGTGAGAGAACAAGCTGGAGCTGAAACTAGCTGATAGGTGTTCGTTGGGCTTCTTTAATATGGAAGTGATTAGATTGGATGTAGTTCTTAAAAGCTTCTGATGACCAGCGACCAAATGTTTGAATCTGATACTGGGAGAGGCATTTTTGGGTGGCTGTAGTTGCTGCTCCTATGCAGAATGGATTGTAGGGTTCTAGGGGAGGCAGCTTGAAGAATGTAGTTGAGAGAAGTGTTAAGGAGAGTTTTAAGTGGGTGGTTTATGGAAATATCAGCTCTGAATAATAAGGTACAGGGGTTGGGAATGGGTCCACCTCTGGTGCCAACAGCTTGAATTTCTAATTTCTGATGTTGTTGGCAACGGGGTTTGGTTGCAAGACTGTAGCATTTGGTGGGATGGGCATCAGTGTTGTAGTAGACAGGGTGAACGGCATTTTGCTTATGGGACAGTGCAAGGAGGAAGAAAGGCCGGGACCAAGGTCGTTAGTGGAGGCATCCTCACGCTCGGGTAGGCCCCTGGAGCCAGGGGAGGTTTGAGGAGGTTAGAAAAGAGGGAAACTGAGAAAGGGAAATTGAGGCGTCCAGGCCTGCACAGTTAGCGGAGGCAGCCTCTTGCTCGGGTTGGCCCCTGGAGCCTGGAAAGGAACAGGGTGGTTAGAAAAAGAGGGAAGCTGGGGAAAATAGGACATCTAGGCGTGCGGCGATAGCGGAGGCAGCCTCACGCTAAGGTCCGTAGTTGAACTGTAGACCAAAGACAAAAGAGAGGTAGGGTGAGAGATGGCGGGATGAAATGGCTGAGATGGCTGAGCTTACTCCGCTAGTAGAGGCATCCTCACGTTAAGAGGGAAGGCATTCATCAAGAGTCGCGGGCATTGTTGGATGGGGTGCGGTGCCGGTGAAAGCCGCGGTGTGTGGCTAAGCGGAGGGAGGAGGAAAGTGGGGAATCTGGGGCACGACCCAAGCTTGCTGCTGCTGTGGCCTGACACTTGTTTCTAGCGCATGAATTGAAGATACAAGAGTGAGGAGATGTAAGATGAAAGAGTGGCCTTGTGGAATTACTCGCATCATGAAGTTTAAGTAGCTGAGCGAAGATAGTAATTCCTGTTTAGAACAGTTTGGACTGTTTAGGAAGGTGGAAGCGAACATAAATATCCTATTGATTCCTTATGCCATGAGGCCTGGAAATTAACTGTATTCGAGTTAAAGCTCTTTATTCAATGCACGTGGCTGGACCCATCGTTTTATCCGGGGCAATTGGAAACCTGAGCTCAGTGAAACTGTGCACAAGTGACTGTCTATACCCCACTTAGAGCTGTGTGCTGCTCTCAATGGAGCTCAGCTTTCCCAGCTATTAACTACAGAGCTCACGATTCTGATTCGCTCCATTAGATTGGTCAGAATCCACCAGTGTGCTCACATGGCTGACCTCCCACTCATGTCGTTACAAGTTGTTTGTAGGAAACACAGGTGGCAGATATCCAGATGACGGTGTCCACCACCTGGTGCTATGTCAGATCAGCAGACAACCCAGCGGACGATATCACTCAAGGCAAGCCTCTTCAAAACCTCTCCACTGGAAGCCAATGAAGCCAGGGACCGGCATTCTTCAAGCTGCCACGAGATAGTTGGCCCGAACAGACTCCCTTACTGCTTGAAGAGCCAATCTGTGAATAAAGACAGTCAGCTTTCTCTTGGTTAGTGACCACAACTACACCCCCACTTGAGCCGCAATGCTACGACACACTATCAGAGTCCCTGATTGCCTATGGGCAGAAGCTTCATGGGGCAGCCTACACCTCTAGTGCCGACCTCCAAAGAGACATCCGACAAGTAGTCCTCTGCCGAGCTCAAGCCGAGTCCTTTCCTGATGAGCTAAGACTTCTGAAGTCAGTGTCAGCCTCAAACAGACTGTCTTCACTCTCCCCTGAGCTGGACGCTGCTACTGGACTGATCCAAGTAGGATGCAATCTACGCTATTGTGAGGTACTAGAAGCAGATGCTGTACATCCAGTTGTCCTTGACCCACGACATCCAACCACCAAGCTAATCATCAAGGATTATGATGAAAAGGCTGCACCATCCCAGAACAGAGGGTTTGTTTGCCAAATTCAGAAGGACATACTGGATCCTAAGGGGCCGTGAAGCTGTCCGTCAGCACCAGCATCAGTGTGCAGAGTGTAGAAAATGGAGAGGATGTCCAGAAATCCCCCTCATGGCCAATCTGCCCCTCACCAGACAGAGATAATTCTGTCCAGCCTTCTACTCAACTGGTATGGACTGTTTCGGCCCCTTCTTGATTAAGATTGGGCGCTGTAATGAGAAGAGGTAGGGCATAGTCATTAAATGTATGACTACCATGGCAGCACATCTCGACCTTCTCACCAGTATCTACTCTGACTCATTCCTGATAGCCCTGCGATGGTAATAGCCCGACAAGGGAAACCATATGAGCTATTATGCGACCGAGGCACCAACTTTAAGGGTGGGGAACGGGGAACTCTTTTGCCGCCCTCCAAAATGAGCTACAGAGTCACCTCGCCAGTCATCAGATCAAGTTCATTTACAATCCTTGAAGCGCCCCCCACTTCGGCGGTTGCTGGGAGAGGGAGATCCACTCATTCAAGAAAGCCCTAAGAGTGACCATCGGGGCTCAAACTGTCATTGAGGAAGTGTTGAAAATACCTACAATCTCAAAGAGGACTGTTCTCAACACTTCCTCAGTGACAGTTTGAGCCCATTGGGTATACCTCCTCAGATGTCACCGACCCTGACCCAATCACCCCGTACTGTTTCCTGATCGGTCCTTAGTCGCCGATGTTGACGCCACACCCAACTGTTCGCAGAGCACTTCTGGAGACATTTCCTAAAGTACTTTTTACCCAGTCTCCAAGCCCGCCAGAAGTGGAAGACAGAGAGGAAGTCACTAGAGATCAGGGACGTGGTCATGATTGTTGATACCCAACTTCCCCATGCCCTTTGGCCAGTAGGCAGAGTTACAGAGGTGTTTCCAGGCTCAGATGGTTGAGTCCGGACAGCCAATGTGGATGGCAAGGGTAGGACCTACACACGAGTTGTGGCTCGTCACATCCAGCTTCCAGCCCTACCTGAGGATAACTAGGAAAAGATGTAGACCTTTTGTTTGGTGTCCGAATTTAGTTCCTGAATTCAGGGGAGGCTGTACTAAAGGCCAGGTTGTCTTGATGTTCCGGATGATTCTGACCAATCACAGTGCTTGATGTTACCGCAACCTCACCAGCGCTGAAGCGAATTAGTCAGCAAGATAGTGAGCAGGTGCAGTGCATGTGTGCAAGTGACCAGATCGGGGGCTGCATTCTAACTCAATCATCAGCGCTCTATCATCACAGAATGCAAGTTAATATTGAGTTACAGTGTGCGTGCAAGTAAAGTAAGTGCTTATTGTCCGTATTTCCTGTTTATTGTTAAGAGAACGGCTGCTTATTCTCATGTTATGGAAATAGCAAGTTAGCACTTGATTTGGTGTATTCTATGTTATGATGATGTAAGATGCTTGTGTATACTTTGTACATCTCATTATTGTTGAATGTAAGCACTATTGATTATTAACCTGCAGTGACCAGCTGCTTGTCACATGCGCATGCCCTGTTAAAGGGCAATCATGCGCTAATTGCGACCTCTTGTGGACATGTACAGAATAGTCTCTCACTCAATATGGTTTAGCAATGATTTATTAATGTTATTGATATTGACTTAATACTGTCTAATATTCAATTATGTTTATGTTTATGAAACACCTGTATATATATTAATAAGTTTATCCTTTTTGTTCAATTGTTTCAGAACCACACATTAAAACCCATTATGATGCATTGACTGTATATTTACAGTCAATGCATCATAATGTGTACAGCAAAGCCAGCAGAAGACCTCAGCATGTGCTCAGGGAACCTTTGTCTTACAGGCACTGTATGTATTTCTGAAGGAATACAGAGAACTGGCTCTGATTTTCGAAAGGCAGAGATAACATTAAATTTTACCTTTGCATAGTACAAAGCTGATGATTTAAATCAATCTGTCACAGTATATAAATTGCAGAATATGTGGAAAACAGAATCCATGATGCATCCTTATCAATGCACGACTTTAAAATGTGGAAAATGGCATAGCAAGAATTAAAGGAACATAAAATAAGACAGTCAGTGATAATAATAATAATAATAATAATAATAAAAACACATTATGAATTCAGTGTGAACTCTCATTATTCTGTGTTCTCTGACCTGATGGTATCACTTGGAAACATGACTCCAGAAATGGCACTCTCATGTAGATAGGCTGGGAAGTCTGGCGCTCTGGAGCATTCTTTCCAAAATACAGAAGGTCAAGAATATACGAAACCCAGGTGGTACCTAGAAGAACATGGGAGAGTAGAAAAACCTTAGAAAAACCTCTCTTAAGATGTGTATAAAACATAGTGCATCAGTATAAAGCTGTACTTCACTCATGCCCTCGCTCTTATCTTGTCCTAAGTGGAACCCTACATATATTAATTACAAAATTAACATTTTAATTACAAAACTAATTAATTAGAACATTTTAACGTGGGATGACACTTGGTGACTTTAGTCGCATTAGCTATGTGAACACAAAATCATGGACATGATTCAAATATGTTAAAGGTTCAGGAGAAAAAGTCACACTTGGCTCCTTCGCGGTTAAAAATGACTGCCATAGGAAATTAATGGGAAATACGAAAACATACAAAAACTCTGAGAATGTTTTGGTGGTACAAACTACAAATAAACCACTGTGCAGAAAAAAGTGCACAACAATGAAAGGGTCACGCTCTGAAATATCAAGAGTGCAAAACAGACACATCCACCCCACACTAGTGTGACTATAAAACAGAGCAAGTTTTTACAAATGGGAAATAATCAAGAAAATCAAGAATTCAGCCGCTCTGCAGAAATATGCACTATGCAAAAAACAGCAAGAAGTTTACACACGCACTCAGATGAACTGGTGTGGCTGTAACAATTATGGTAACATTGAGCTTTTAAAGACTTTAAAAAGAGGTTGAAATCAGATCTGATTCTGGCCCAGATTAATTAATGTGTAACCCGGGTAATCTAAGAAAAGGAAAACAAATTCTAGAAGAAAAAGAGATTCATCCAATCACTGATTCGTGCTGAAATGAGAGACACCCCTAAGAGCCAATAGTAGCGGCGCATTCATAAGTCCCGCCCACTGGTCGCGCCGGCGCTGCTTTCAGCGTGAGCAGATGAGAGCGAGTCAGAGCAGATCAGCACAGACGGACTAGACAGTTTCTCCAGAAAATCCATTGATCTAACTGGAAATGTGAATGAGTGCACTGAAAGTGGAGCTTTTGAAGTCGACGCGTCAGCCTGAAGCGATGTCGTCGGAGAGAGAGAAGAGAGAGAGACGGAGCAGATCCCAGAGTGTTGAAGCACTGTGAGTAATCTTCCTTGTGTGAATAAAGATATGATTCTATTCTGCTTTAAGGAGTGAAATTCCAGATATTAATAAGAATATAATGTAAATGACATGTTGAAGTTTCTAAAATGATTAATTTCTGAGCCGTTTTGAGTAGGCCGCGTGCACACAGCGCGAGCTGAACTGATTAGCACATGGGCTAAAGCTAACACGAGTAAACGTGATAATTGTGTCATGAAATGAGATAGAGTTATATATTAGTGTCGGTGTGTTTAATAACTGCCTATTAATGTTTAATTTGATTGTGTCAATTTGAGATATTCATATGATTTATGGAAATGTCTGAATCAAAAGTTAATTGTTGTGTTTTGCAAGGCCTTACTTTCTTTCCATGGGTGTGAACGTGATAATTATAGTTTATTCTGGTCAATAAACCGAAATATAACTTTCACTTTACAACAGGGGGGGGTCAAATTTTGTTACACACTTTTAGCAATTTATAACTAAACCATCACTGATTAAACATAGTTACTAGCTTCTTATTGTTCAGTTTATTTAATTGAAGTACCTTACTACACACAAATATGGTTTAAATAACGGCTAATATGCCCTTACTAGCCTATTTAAGTTGATCATTAATTACTAGTGTGTATGTGCATAACATGCATAATTGTGGACCCTTAAAATAAAGTATTAACACATCTCCTTTGAGATCTGCCTCCCTCCCCTTCAGGTACAGTCATTTATGTTCATCTGTTTACATTTATTGAGGTAAGAAGACAAATATCTAAGAAAATGAATGTGTATCATTTCCATCTCTTGTTTCTTGTTTCTTGACCGACCGAAAGGAAAAGGACAGTGATTCCCAAACCACAGAGAAATTAATGACTGTTGATAAGTATCAAGCACAACCTCAACAGAGACTCAGAAGAGGCTGAAAAAATGGAGGAAAACGAAAAATTGAGAAATGATGACAAAAAAGTAAGAAAAATGCACATACTAGTTATTTTACTGTTGTGGTGAATCAGCAGCCAGCTATCAAACTGTTTGGTGAATTACTTTAGTAGTTTTTACTGTCTTTGCACTTCAAACTTTCAATTTTTTTTGTGGAACTGCTATTGTTTCAATATTATTATTCAACTTGCTATGTAAAGTTAAGACAAAGAATTTAATAATTATTGGTAATTAATTGCATTATCACGTATATGACAAGAAACCTGAAAGTTTTCCAACCTCTAACATCTGGCAGGATGGCTTTGTAAAACGCATCATTAACATTAAATTCATCAGCTTAGATGACCATGTACACATAGTAAATAGGTGTAAGAGATTGCTTTATCATATTTTATTTTGCTATATTTTTGTTGCTAGAGCTACCAAATCTGTTAAATGAAGTGAAGATGGCCCTGAAGTCTCTGTTTGTCAGCATCAGTCACATAACTTGGAAGATGGGACAGGATTTGCCACAGAGTAATTACAGAGCCCTTCCAACAGAACAGGTAGTGTACTAGTTTATCTAGTCAATGAAGTGCTGAAACCCTGTTGTTGTTGTTGTTGTTGTTTTGTATTACTATATTCAATGTGATCCAGTGGGAGTAAGTTTAGGTTAAAGGATTAGTTCAGTTTCAAATGAAAATTAGCCCAAGCTTTATTAATAAAAAAGAAGTATTAATAAATATTCTGATGCATCCAAGCTTTATAATGGCAGTGAACAATGAGTATAAGGCTGAAGAAAGTGCCTCTATCCATCATAAACGTACTCCACACGGCTCCAGGGAGCTTAATAAAGGCCTTCTGAATTGAAGCGATGCATTTGTGTTAAAAATTTAACAATATTTAACAAGTTATGCAGTAAAATATTTAGCTTCCGCCAGACCGCAATCCATATTCAAGTTACGAAGAAAGTGTAAATTGGCATCACGTCAGTTACAGTTTTTTCCGTAAGTTTATTAGGGAAGGTGTAGGACATAGTGTAAGCTTTGTGAACTGCAAGAGTTTTACACTTTCTTCGTAACTTGAATATGGATGGCGGTCTGGTGGAAGCTAGATATTTACTTCATAACTTGTTTAAATATGAATATTTTTTTACACAAACGCATCGCTTCGCTTCAGAAGGCCTTTATTAGGCCCCCAGAGCTGTGTGGAGTACAGTTATAATAGATGGATGTGGATGGAGGCACTTTCTTCAGCCTTATACTCATTGATCACTATCACTGCCATGCCATTATAAAGCTTGGATGTGTCAGGATATCTATTAATATTTCTCCAATTGTGTTCATCAGAAAGAAGAAAGTCATATACACCTAGGATGACTTGAGGGTGAGTAAAGCTTGGGATAATTTTCATTTCAAAGTGAAATAATCCTTCTAAGTTTCTTGCTCCGTGCCACAATAGTAGCAATTCCTGTCAAACTCACAACTTTCTGGTTCCATCTGGAAGTCCAGATCCCCAAACATGCTGCTGTTGATTTGTCTAACTTGATATGTAGTCATGGACTGTGGGCCACTTTGCTTCCTAACATCATCAGTGTTTTTGCCTTTTATTTGTTTGTCTCACTGGAGCAACATTGCAGAAAGTGTCCTCATGTGGTGCCTGCCAGCATTGGTACAGCAATTAATGCCAAACTTACTGAAATTAGAGGGAAGAATACACAAAAACATCTGAAAACCTTAACCCTCTGGAGTCTGAGGCTGATTTGGGGCTTGGAGAAGTTTTGACATGCCCTGACATTTGTGCTTTTTTCAGTTGTTCATAAACATATAAATGACAAAAGTGTCATTACACTGTATTCAGCACAAACTAGGCTACAATAATATGTGAGGAACATGTATGTACATGTTTGTGTTTTTGAAGGAATAACATTTATGCGTGGTTATTGAAAAAACAAAAAACTTAAGTCACTGAAATAAGGCCAAAAAAAGTATAGTAAATCTGTGTTCACAAGACTTTTGGGTATTGGAGGTTGTAGACTAGAGTTTTTGCTTCAAAATTATGTAAAAATTATGCTGCCTACTCCTTCATATAAAACAATATATTGATTTAGTTTTTGTAAGACACTTTTTGCCAAGAAACACAGTATGCGAGGAGGCGTGAATCACCACTGAAAATGGGCCATTCTCACCTGAGAAGACAAAAGAATGGATAGTAATGACCTGAAATGACTTGCATATTAATGAGGCATTTCAGTCAGGTAGGCTGTGAAAAAAACCTTCTGTGATGTCTCAAGCTCATCATGATATATGAAACATACAGAAAAATATTATTACAATATAAAGTAATGGTTTATATTATACTTTAAAATATAATGTATTTCTGTGATGCAAAGAGTCTGAATATAGGCTTTTAGTTTAAAAGCATGCACATTGGAGAAATATTGGATTCTCATGTGCTTGTCAATTTTCTATACAGAGGAGTTTATTTATTTAATTTATTTAATATTCACTGTCTTACTATGAGCGCTGGTGTTTTCAATTCATCCTTGAAGTCGGAGGGCGCTCTGTGCATTTTAGTCCACAAATTCATCTAAAAGAAGAAGAGGCTATTCCATGAATGGAGTTTCCAATACATACTGCAGCCGGAGGGCGCTAAAGAAACAAAAACTCATCTAAAATTCATCTATAAAGAAAAGTAAACAGGAACTAACTGCATTGTCTTCTAGAGATCGCTAACCATGACTTTTCCATCCAGATAAACACTTTTCAAGACAATAAATACACGATTGAGACGATGAATGCATGTATTGCCTCTGAATTTGCGTCTGAATAGCGCTGGCTCCGTGGGCGTGGCCGCATTAGCGGATAATGAGCTGAAACACGGATTTCTGACATGGCTCTCTTTCATACAGATTACATAAACACAGAAGGTTTGTTTTCGATTTGACTTACATGATTTAAAACCTGACATCTTAACGTTTTTTTAGACATAAGTTAATTTTTCTGTGATTAGTATTCACTAAGTTACAGTTCATTTTCTGAGAACTATCAGATTGGACTTCGTTCAGAGGGAGAGGAGAGATCACGCATCATGTTAGTTTTCTTTATTTTACAAAAAGCACAACATTTTGTTTTTACTTTGAGTGTATATAAATAAAGAAGATATTTATAGTTTCAATTGATATTATTATGTCTCTATGACAAAAAATGACGGAGTATTTAAGTCTGTTTTGCTGCAATGTGAAAAAAAACCTGCAAAACGCGCCGGCGCGTTTTCAGACCTCAGAGTGTTAATGGTCTTTGATGATTGATAGCCGTCAAGTCAAGTCAAGTCAAATTTATTTATATAGCGCTTTTACAATTGGTAATTTTTTCAAAGCAGCTTTACATATTAGAAGAAGCACAGAAAAAAGGGAAGTGGTTAAAAATAAGCTGTACAAACAAGCGTGGTAATATGTAACATATACAAGATGGTGCTACATTAAGCCAATGTCGGCTGACTCCCAGGGGTGGAAAAAACCCCCTAGGAGAAAAACCCAGCGTGCTAACACTGGGGAAAAAAGTCCTAGGAGGGACCCTTGGAAGATATATAAATATATGTAAATGGATATGGAGATCAAAATCTGAATTATACATTTTTATTATAGAGATTAAAATAGATTATATATAAATATATGTAAGCGGATACGGGGATTAAAAATCTGAATTATAGATGCAGCCAGAACTGGATCTGTAGGCCCATTGTCTCCTGGGCTACGTTGTAGTCAGGTCCAGACACAGGTTCTCCATCTGATCTGGATACGGCCTGGATCCAGCACCCGGCAAACCTCAGGATAAGCAGAGAGACAGATATTAGCGTAGATGCCATTCTTATTCTGATGTACAGGTATCTAGTGTTATAGGAAATGTTCTCGGTTCCGGCCAACCTAATTATTGCAGCGTAACAATCCTTTAACGGATTTGAAAAATGTTAATGTATTGATAATGTGTTATGTGTATGCAAGAGCAAAGAGATGTGTTTTTAGTCTAGATTTAAACTGACAGTGTGTCTGCTTCCCGAACAATGCTAGGAAGATTGTTCCAGAGTTTAGGGGCTAAATAGGAAAAGGATCTGCCGCCTTCAGTTGATTTTGATATTCTGGGTATTATCAACTGGCCTGAATTCTGAGATCGCAATAAACGTGAAGGACTATAATGCATTAAGAGCTCACTTAGGTACTGGGGAGCTAAACCATTTAGAGCTTTATAAGTAAGTAGCAAGATTTTAAAATCTATACGATGTTTAATAGGAAGCCAATGTAATGTTGACAGAACTGGGCTAATATGGTCATACTTTCTGGTTCTAGTAAGAACTCTAGCTGCCGCATTTTGGACCAACTGTAGTCTGTTTAAAAGCCGAGCAGAACAACCACCCAGTAGAGCGTTACAATAATCTAGTCTTGAGGTCATGAATGCATGAACCAACTGTTCCGCATTTGTCATTGAGAGCATACGTAATTTAGATATATTTTTTAGATGGAAGAAGGCGGTTTTACAGATACTAGAAACATGACTTTCAAATGAAAGATTGGTATCAAGAGCACACCCAGGTTCCTAACTGAGGACGAAGGTTTAATGGAGCACCCGTCAAGTGTTAGAGAGTATTCAAGTTTTTTCGTGAGGAAGTTTTTGGTCCGAAGATTAGGATATCATTTTTTCTGAATTTAATATAAGAAATTCTTGTCATCCAGTTTTTATGTCAGCTATGCATTCTGTTAGTTTTGTGAATTTGTAGGTTTCGTCAGGGCGCGAGGAAATATAGAGCTGAGTATCGTCAGCGTAGCAGTGAAAACTAACACCATGCTTCCTAATTATCTCTCCTAAGGCAGCATGTACAGAGTGAAAAGCAACGGTCCTAGTACTGAGCCTTGTGGTACTCCATATTGAACCTGTGATCGATACGACATCTCTTCATTAACTACTACAGACTGATAACGGTCAGATAAGTACGATTTGAACCATGCCAAAGCAATTCCCTAATGCCAATATAGTTTTCAAGTCTTTTTAAAAGAATGTTGTGATCGA
>JAOTNS010002065.1:0-99163 GCA_028476615.1 Culter alburnus | reverse complement strand
CTAAGTATAGTGTTATAAATGTAGGCCTACATACATTTTTTTAAAAATGAAAATATAAAAAACTTTGCAGGATTTACGATATTGATGACCATTAAAACGCATCATCACAGTCTGTGAAAAGGATCTATTGCCACTGTGTGTACCTAGTATTTTGGTGAAGATCAGACCAAAAGCCTAGATGGGGTTCGAAAAAGTATGTTTTTAAGAAAATTCAAAATTTAACAGATAGAAATGAAATTTTGTAGAAGTTGACTTAAGGATTCAGGGGAAATAATTATGTTTCTTCTAGCCCTTAGGTTTCCAAAGTTATGATCTAAAACGTAGTTAGTTAAGCATTAGTAAATAGTCAATTCATCATTTTTAAAACATTAATAGACATTAGTAAGCCGTTTATAAATAGAGCTATAAATGCTTTGTTCTTGATTTATAAGCATATCTTTAATGAGTTTAATAATTGTGTTTTCATACTTTATTAATGATCAATTTATCATTTCTAAATTATATATTACATTATTCACAAACCAGTTATTTAGGAGTTGTCAGTGGTTCATAAGATCATTTAGGAAGTGTAAGTAAATGATTAATAAAATATTTAAATGTACATTTATGCATCTTATTATTTAGACATATAGTTAGTATAGTATAGTTACTTAGTGTGTTAATAAATGCTTTATTATTTCAGTTATTATAAAGTGTTACCCAGTTTGGTTTCTCAATCTCAATCAAGTCAATTAACATAATAAATTAGCATCATAATTTTTTTATTGGTAATTATCCTAGAATGAGCATAAATATTATTTATTTATTTATTTATTTATTTATTAATTTATTTTTATTTTTATTTTTTTCTACTGGTAGTGTTTATCCCACAGTGCTTTGTGTCAACTCTTCTAATAGAATAGTCAAAAAACTGTCCCGACAACACTTGACTCGTGGAAAGAGAGTGAAATCAGAGCCATTCCCTCACACCGATTGGACTGCTATATTAGGAACTCAGATGGTGCTTATAAAGTCCGCACTGACACATCATGTTTAATGTTCTGCAACACTGCTGCCTACGCAGTTGTAAGCGATACAACGAGTTATTTTGCTACTTTCAGTTCGTGTAACTCTTGATGGCGAACATTCGTAAAAAGCTGGTGGTGGTTGGGGACGGGGCATGTGGAAAAACATGTCTTTTAATCGTTTTCAGCAAAGATGAATTTCCAGAGGTTTACGTGCCCACCGTTTTTGAAAACTACGTCGCGGACATTGAAGTGGACACCAAACGAGTTCAGCTGGCTTTATGGGATACGGCGGGGCAAGAGGACTACGACCGCCTTAGACCCTTGTCCTATCCGGACACTGATGTCATTCTCATGTGCTTCTCCGTGGACAGCCCGGACTCTCTGGAAAACATCCCAGAAAAGTGGGTGCCGGAGGTGAGACATTTCTGTCCTAATGTGCCCATTATTTTGGTGGCGAATAAGAAAGATTTGCGGAGCGATCACAATGTGAGAAGTGAGCTGTCAAGAATGAAACAGGAGCCTGTGACAGCAGAGGACGGACACGCCATGGCTGCTCGCATCGGAGCGTATGACTACATGGAATGCTCTGCCAAAACCAAGGAGGGGGTTCGGGAAGTGTTTGAGACCGCTACTCGAGCCTCTTTACAGAGGAGATTAAGACCACCCCCTGGTTGTTTGAACTGTTGCCGACTGATGTGAAAGACTTTATAATGCGTTAAGTCACAGAACACAATATGTATTGTGTCTAAAGAGTCAATGTTTCAATGCAATCAAAGTATAGCCTGTAAGTACAGTATGATCCACTCTAGAGATCAAGAGGCCACTGACCGTCTTTGAAATTTTGCTGATTGATTTGGTTCATGAAATGAAGAGTTTGAACCCACCATTTGGCTTCACACCTTGAGTTTGTAGACTTGACACAGGTTTTTTGTTTGTTTGTTTGTTTTTTTGTGAGCATGCTCACTGAAGAAATGGTATTTGCTTTCAGAATATGCATCACTAAACCATGTATAGTATTGATTTCGAAAGTTACCCTGTCAAAGTTAAAGGATTTTTAAGGACATTTCTATCATAATTTGTAACATCTCTTAAGGATCATAATAATTCTTTAAAAAAAAGAAATAACAACATAAAATGGAATCCCTGTTAATACCTGTTTTTTCTGACATTTTCAGTTCTTCATTGCATCTCAGTGTCTATTTCAGTGTATGATTTTATTTGAGAGGATTCTCGTTTGATAATTTCAGACAGCCTCTTAAAGGACCACATTATACTGAATTACATGAACAAAAGTTTGTTGCGATGTGTTAAATATTACACCATAATGAATGTTTCTTTTGTTATGCCACTTTTTTCTGTTAACTTAAAGTTTGATAAATTAGTAAACAAAAAATGAAATAGAGTAGGCCTATAAGAGCTTAGGATAAACAAAGATCAGAATTGCTGAAAACATACTAATATGACTGGTCATTTTGTTTATTTGATAGAGAACAATTACTGGATGTGTGTCTGTTATTCAGTTTATGAAATCAAACGAAATATTGGCTAGGCCTACTTTTGGACAGGGGTGTAGCCAGAACTTTTTTCAGGGGTGGCCAGGTAAGACCAAGTGATTTCTTTGGTGTGAAAATAGGCCTAAAAACTGATGTGGAATGGAACACACATAAAATGGATTTCAGCATAAATTCATAGACAAGGAATCTCCCACGCAATCCTTCCATAACTGGTAGAGCTTGAGCCTATAGCCGATCAAACAGCTTATAATCCTCAGTAAACATTGCAATAATGTTTAAAAGTATTTTCGTTGCAAAGAAGAAATGCAAATGGCTGCTCATTTATTTGTGCTATCACAGGAGATGCGAGTAATACTGTGAGCGAGCATGTATAACCATGTAGGCTATACCCTAATATATTTGATAATTTTGTTGCGCTAAACCTTAAGGGTTTTTTTCCATTCCGCTGCTCAAATTTGCCTTTGTTTTTCTGTGTAAACATGCTCTTGATGAACGTGTTTGACCGTTGAGCCCACATCTCGCTTTGCTGTGTTTTTGTTTTACTCGTAAAGCTGCTTTGCTAAGCATGCTCTTGCAGTGTTGCCATGTCCACTTATTATTGGTATCTTTGGGATTGTTATTCTTTACATATTAAGAGGTGAAGTGACAACAATGTGTACATGGCCTTTTTACCAGTGTCATAGTTCTTTGAACGGAGAAAGGTTAGCTGTTAATGCTGTCAAAATGCTTGCTCAACAAGGGTGGCCAGAGGGGTGACCAAGCTTCAATCAAGGTTGGCACTGGCCACACATAGCTATGCCCCTGGCTTTGAACAAGCTATTTTGCTTTTATTCCTGTGAATTTTTTGCTTTCATTATGGGAAAAGCAATGTGAATACCTGGGTGGTTTTGCTAGTAAATGACACATAAGTAAAGATGTATTTTAAAATTATGAGAGTGCCTGATAGAGACTTTTCCTATATGGTTCTCAGTTGTTTTTGCTTCAGTGGTGACCCAAGTAGTGATCCAATTTAACATTTTAGTTCCTTGTATTTTCTTTTACCCTTACATCATCAGAAGATGTGGAAAGCATTATACCTTCCCTTAAAAGCTGATAAGCCTATTTATTATCCTAACTATGCATTATCTTAATGTTACACAAAAAAGTGAAACAACCCTGTCATTTATTTAAAATGCATTTTTTATTGATCTAATCAATATAACCTGTTTTGTTTTGGTTTGGCTAAAAGCAAATTACACTTCTCATAGAAAAAAATGTATTATATAAATTTAAAGTTATTTATTGTTTGTTTGTTTGTTTGTTTGTTTGATTGTATAACAGAAAAGACATCACAATAAACATCAAGGTCTTTTGAAGAGAATATTCCTGCCCTCTCTTTTATAGGAATCATTTTCTAACCATTTTTCTAATCATTTTACCTTAAGTGAACATTCTTCTTTCATTTTATAGCTTTTTTGTAGCTTTTTTATAGTGTAGCCTTTTTACAGTAATATAGCTTTTTTATACAGTAATATAGCTTTTTTAAGCTCAAAATTATTATATTGATTAACTTAAAAATGGGGGGAAAACATATTGTCCGATTTAATCAATCTACACAACAAAATTGCTTTGCATGGGACTTAATGGGGAGTGTAAAATGTTTAAATTGTGTATATTTTCTGTGTTTTTCAGCAAGAAGGGAAAAGGGGGAGACTGGAAAGTGTTTATTGTTATGTTGGGATTTAGAACCGTTTATGGTGAATGTATTATGAATGGGAATTTTTCTTATCAATAATAAATCAAAATGTTTAACGATTAAATTAAAACAAATATAATTAGAGAAAAAATTGATATTTTTAAATATATATATTATATATATATATATATATATAATATATATATATATTTTTTCAGTGTAGTTGCAGTTTATTCTTCCCGTTTTTGGGTCAAAGGTAAGTTTAGAACCACTGACTTAGTCTTCTACTACAGGGACATTTGTGGATTTGGAACACTTAATTGGGACAGATCCACCCCCAGCAAATTACAAACTCATTTGTAGTGCTATTCTTTATGGGAAAGTGTGTCATTTGAATTAAACAAGTTGTATCACTTCCTCAGGATATATTCGGTACTTACAATGTGGTTATATGTTTCACACATGTTCCTAAAATGAATTTGGATGGATTTTCAGTCTTTTATCAAACTTACTAATTAGGGTTTATAATTTTGCCCTCAGCTGAACAAACATTTAAACATTTTGTTAAACATCCCAGACATACCAAAACTGAGTCTGTCTAAACATTACAGTCCACTATAAAATGATAGTTTCGACAATTCTGATTGCATGAACCACATTTGAAAGCACTGTAAAATCACTTTGAATGTATTGTCACTGCAAATTTCATATTAATGCTCTTGTCCTATTCTGTTCAAAGACTCTTATTTTGAAAGATATTTCTGTTCCATTGATTTTAACCACATCCAAAATCGCATACTGTAGGTACATTTGGTTTGAAACTTACTTCACGACTGTTAAAAAGTATGTTCAATATAATATGAATATGGGTGGTATGAAATTCTAATGGACAAAATAAGCTCATGCAATTTACGTGCACAGAGACAACAGAAAATTTTTTAAATCCCATCAGGTTTGTGCACTTCCCATAATGTTTACGCATTAGGCAGATAGTAGGTGGTCTTTAGTGACTGTTTGAACACATTTGACCACATGAGCGTTTACTCTACGATAGCAATCTGGTCGAATGCGTTTTCGACCACCTCTAGATGTGGTCGAAAGTGGACAAGCTCAAAATGTTTTAGACCCTGTTTACAACTGCGTTTAGTGTCATCCACTTGTGATCTGATCTACCAACACACATCTTAATACCAGGTGTAAACAGGGCCTAAGAGCATGATTTCAATTTATGATCAAACATTCAGTTATGGACTATACTCCAGATAGCCCTTGTGTTTCCCATGTTGTTTGTCTGGTCTTGTCCTTCTAAGGCTGTGATGTTGATGTTCGTTTAGTCTACTTGTGTTTTGTTTTTCCGTTTTTCAAGTTATTTGTATTTTGTTATTACTTTAATAAATTTGGATCCAAAAAAAAACATCATGACTCATGATACAAACAGAATTCAATTCTGCGTTAAAAGAGCTCTAAAAAGAAAATAGTGAGCATCCAATAAAGCCACTTTTCCTGAGAAGAATCACTCTGTTAGGACTGTTCCAATGTGCTCTGAAGTGAAACTGTAATCTCACATTGCTTTAACTGATTTTACTGGTAAGCTAATTAAGATGACATTGCAGTTTTTCAAATGTTTATATGTGTAATCTCTATGTTAGTTCAATACAAATAACCGCACAGGTGCTCCAGCACAGTTACTGCACAGTTACATTAGATAACATGTAAATATTTAGCCTTTATTTAGCATGTATGTATCAAATATTTTGGCTTATAGATGTGATGCTTAGTTATCATTTGTTGAAATATTTGATTGTACATAATTATTTAATGTACTTGCAAACCACTTTTCATGAGGTCATGCTGCAGGTTGCTGATCCGCTGTCTCATTCTGTTGTCTTGTGTGCGTGTGGTTTGTCACGTAATCTGTTCGTGTGGGCGTCGCCGCTGATTATCTGATCAGCGGCAGCTGTTTCTCATCACCTCAGCCTACTTAATGCCCTGTCTTTCGTCTCTTGTTGTCAGATCGTTGTTTGGAGTCCCGCGTGTGTTTTCCCCGTGTTCCTCATGAGTCTTACCTGTGATTGGAGTTCTTCGTGTCTTCGTGTTCCCGTCTGATGTTCCACGCTGGATTATACTCACCACGGACTTCCACTGATCAGCACTCACCACGGACCTGTTCCACGATCTCTACTCACCTGTTACACGGCCCATCGAAGTCCCTGTGATCACCTCCCTTCCTGCTGCCCGCCAATTGATTCTTGTGTTTATTGCCTGGAGTGAAGCTCAATAAATGAGATTGTAACTTGCTTTTGCATCCGCCTTATTATTCCGTGACAGAACGATCTGACCACCATGGATGCAGCAAGTTCAGCGGCGCTGACTGAATTCATCAACCACAGTATTTCACGGATGGATCAGCAGCAGGAGAGCATCTCATCCACCGGCCGTGCTGTACAAGCCCTGGTGACACAGGTGTCCGAGCTCTCTCAGCAGCTACAAGAACTACGCAACCCCACTGCGCCACCCGCGCCGCCTGTTCCCCCCTCACCACCGGACCGAGGAGATCATCCTGAGCCTCGACTGCCTGTCCCTCAACCATACTCGGGTGAGCCAAATTTCTGCAGAGCCTTTCTTAATCGTTGTTCCATGCATTTCTCTCTTCAGCCTCGCACTTTTGAGAGAGAGGAGACCAAGGTAGCATTCGTGCTCACCCTGCTCACGGGACAGGCAGCCTTATGGGGAACGGCAGTGTGGGAGAATCGGGATCCTTGCTAGTCCTCGTTCCAGGCACTCGCCGCGGAAATGAAGAGGGTCTTCAACCATGCGGTCGCGGGCAAGGAAGCGGCCCGCCAACTCACGGAACTTAAACAAGGTCGTCGCACAGTTGCCGAGTACTCGATCGAGTTTCGCACCCTCGCGGTGGAGTGCCGATGGAACGAGGAGGCGCAGTGGGACGTCTTCCTGCATGGGCTGGCTGACCGTGTCCACAAGGAGATCTACGCTCTGGACCTACCACCGGATCTCAACGGCCTCATCGAACTGGCGCTATGGGTGGATTCCCGGCTCAATCGTTTAGAGCGCCTCTCCCGGCCGGACGGTGGAGCTAGTGGCTCAGAGGTTCGGGTAGTCGGCGTGAGAGACACGGTCAGTTCCGCTTTCGATCCGGAGCCCATGCAGATTGGGAGAGCTCGGCTTTCCCGGGAGGAGAGAGAGCGGCGGAGGTCCCAAGGACTTTGTATATATACTGCGGCGGTTCCGGGCACTTCCTGAATACGTGCCCGGTAAAAGATCGAGCCCGGTAGTAAGAACGAGGCTACTATCGGGTGGGATCTCCGCGGAAAAGTCCTCTCCATCCACTCTCCTTCCGGTAAGACTTAGATGGGCCAATCACTCAGTCACCTGTCAAGCCTTGCTGGATTCCGGAGCAGAAGGTAATTTCATGGACACTCAGTTTGCACTCAAGTTTCATTTTTCCACTGTTCCACTCACTAAACAGATTACTGTCAACGCACTCAATGGCCAGAATCTCCCGGACATTTCATTCTCCACCGAGAAGATAACCATGGTCACCTCCGGCAACCACACTGAACGCATTCATTTCCTTCTCATGGACTCGCCACTAGCACCCATTGTTCTCTCGGGCACCCATGGCTCACCCAGCACAATCCCAAGGTGGACTGGCGGCAGCACACCATTCTGGAATGGAGCACTCAGTGTCATGAGTCTTGTCTTGTGTCTGCTTGTCCGTCTGTTTCTGTTTCTGTGTTACAGGAGAAGGCAGCGGATTTGTCAAACGTGCCCGTGGAGTACCTGGACCTGAAGGAGGTGTTCAGTAAGTCCCGGGCTGCTTCTCTCCCTCCGCATCGTCCCTATGACTGTGCTATAGATTTAATGCCCGGTAAGTCTCCGCCTAAAGGCAAATTATACTCTCTTTCTGTTCCTGAGAGGGAGGCCATGGAGAAATACATTTCTGATTCTCTAGCAGCGGGGTTCATCCGTCCTTCCTCTTCTCCAGCGGGGGCGGGGTTCTTTTTTGTGGGGAAGAAGGATGGTTCCTTGCGACCTTGTATTGACTACCGGGGGCTGAATAACATCACGGTAAAGAATACCTACCCTTTGCCGTTGATGTCTTCAGCCTTCGAGAGGTTGCAGGGAGCATCCGTTTTCACAAAACTGGATTTACGTAACGCTTATCATTTGGTCCGCATCAGGAAGGGGGATGAATGGAAGACCGCCTTTAACACCCCCAGGGGGCACTTTGAATACTTGGTCATGCCCTTCGGGCTGTCCAACTCCCCGGCGGTCTTCCAAGCACTCGTCAATGACGTGTTGAGAGATATGGTTGACCAGTTCATATATGTCTACCTGGACGACATATTGATTTTTTTCCTCGTCTCTCCAGGAACATGTTCAACATGTCAGGCGAGTGCTTCAACGACTGCTAGAGAATGGGCTTTTTGTCAAGGTGGAGAAATGCGATTTTCATGCACAGTCTGTTTCTTTTTTAGAGTACATCGTCTCGTCTGAGGGAGTTCGCATGGACCCTGACAAGGTTAAGGCTGTGGTGGATTGGCCAACTCCAGATTCCCGTAAGGCCCTACAGAGGTTTCTGGGGTTTGCCAATTTTTACCGGCGGTTTATTCGCAATTTCAGCCAACTAGCCGCGCCTCTGACCGCCTTGACCTCCCCCAGAACGGCGTTCAGGTGGTCTGACGCAGCCCAGGCTGCGCTCTCCAAACTGAAAGGCCGCTTTGTTTCGGCTCCCATTCTGATAGCCCCTGATCCCACACGTCAGTTCGTGGTGGAGGTCGATGCGTCAGAGGTGGGGGTAGGTGCAGTTCTTTCTCAGCGTTCTTCCACAGACGATAAGATGCACCCTTGCGCGTTTTATTCTCATCGCTTATCTCCATCCGAACGCAATTACGACATTGGTAACAGAGAGTTGCTGGCGGTCAGGTTAGCGTTGGAAGAATGGCGTCATTGGTTGGAAGGTTCGGGGGTACCTTTTATCGTTTGGACTGATCACAAGAACTTAGAGTATATCAGATCTGCTAAAAGACTCAACTCCAGGCAGGCTCGGTGGGCACTTTTTTTCGGACGTTTTGACTTTTCTCTCTCGTACCGCCCGGGTTCTAAAAACATCAAACCCGATTCTTTGTCTCGTATTTTTGATCCATCCGAACGCCCGTCTACTCCCGAGTGTATTCTTCCCGAGACATTAGTGGTCTCCACTCTGACATGGGAGATCGAGTCGAAGGTCAAATCGGCCTTAGAAGGGGTAACGCCTCCGACCGGGTGTCCACCGAATCGGTTGTTTGTGCCGGAGGGGTTAAGGTCCAATGTTATCAAATGGGAGCATTGTTCCAACGTGGCCTGTCATCCAGGGGTTCATCGTACCATTTTTTTTGGTCAAGCAACGGTTCTGGTGGCCTGCCATGGCTCGTGACGTTCGCAGTTTTGTTTTGGCTTGCTCGGTTTGCGCCACTGGTAAGACTTCCAATCGACCTCCAGATGGGTTACTCCAACCGCTGTCTGTCCCTTCGAGACCCTGGTCCCACATTGCGCTAGATTTTTGTCACCGCCCTCCCACCCTCCCAGGGGAACACGGTCGTTTTGACCGTAGTGGACCGATTCTCGAAGGCGACTCATTTCATCCCTTTGCCTAAATTACCCTCTGCTAAGGAGACAGCGGTAACTGTCGTAGATCAGGTTTTTCGGTTACATGGCCTCCCGATGGACGTGGTCTCCGACAGGGGTCCCCAATTTGTGTCCAAATTTTGGCAAGAATTTTGTAAGTTGCTGGGGGCGACGGTCAGTCTTTCCTCGGGGTTTCATCCTCAGAGCAATGGTCAAACCGAGAGAGCCAACCAAGATCTGGAGAGAGCGTTGCGATGTTTGGTCTCCAAGAATCCTTCCTCCTGGAGCCAGCAACTCTCTATGATTGAGTACGCACATAATTCGTTACCAGTGTCTTCCACGGGCCTCTCGCCGTTCGAATGTAGTTTAGGTTACCAGCCACCTATTTTTCCCAGTATGGAATCCGAAGTCGCGGTCCCCTCCGCTCACGCTTTCGTCCAGAGGTGCCACCGCACTTGGAATAGAGCCCGCAAGACTCTACTCCAGGTGGGGGCGCACACCAAGGCTAAGACCGATCGCCACCGGTCGAGGCCTCCCGTATACGTCGTGGGTCAAAAAGTGTGGCTTTCTACCAAGAACATTCCTCTCCGCTCCGTCTCTAATAAACTTGCTCCTAAATTTATTGGCCCATTTCCTGTCACCAAAATCATTAGTCCGGTGGCAGAATGCAAATAAATGATTTGCATGTGTCCACTTCACATTAAGGTTCACAGGTTACTAACGTTTATAACTCATGAATAAATGGGTCACAAGTGTCCACTTTACTTTAGATTAAATAATTTGAATAAGATTGAATAAATGGTTCCCTACATTAAGGTTAAAGGGTAACTAATATTTATTTTATTAATATTTATAAATAATTTATAAATAATATTTATTATTTTTTTTAATTTTATTTTTTTAATAATATCTCATTAAGTTATGGTTGTACTCATGGTTTTTTTCTTCAAAATAAAGTTTGATCATTTCAGGTCACCCTTTTTATTCAATCACATATAACTTCTTATCAACGATTTATAATGCATTTGTAAATAACTTATTAGTCATTAATAAACACCTTTATAAACCCTTTACAAAAGGAACCTTAATGTAAAGGGTTACTGGAATGATAAAAGACCATTCACTTAAGAGGTTGAATTTCTCAGATAGTGTGCTGCAAGACTAGCCAACAGTAAACACTGACAAGTTAAATGTTGAGCAAGCTGATTGCAGCCAATGAGATTTCAAATTGAATAGTTCCCTTCAATCGCATTGGGGAACCGTCATTCGTGACAGGTGTTCGAAATGCCAAGAATCACAACACTCCAATCCTATTGGCCGGCAACAGCCTATGACGTCATACGGCGTGAACCGTGACGTATAAAGGGAGTGCCTGAGGAAGCAGTCAACACCTTCTCGTCTTTGAGGGACTGTCTTGTTCGTGCCATTGTTTCACAAACTCCGGTAGGGAATTACTCCATTTATGTCTGCAAACGTTCAGGAAAATTTGTTCATCCGTGTCCCAGGTTTGTGACACTTGATTTACATGTTTCTAGCGTTTTCTGTCTGGAGAGGAGCGAACGCATAGACGGTGCTTGAGGGCGCCATCTGCGTGTGTTTGTCTATTGTTCACTGTGAGCGTCTCTCCTATCGGGACACTCTGTTCTCGTTTGACACTCTTCCCGAGGGAGGAGGTGTCTGCATCTGTGCCTGCAGATTGTAGCCCTGTGCTGAGGCAATACGGCGGCTGCAATCATAGGGCTTGCAGGTGAGCTCGTTGGGAAGTCTGAGAGAATTATATTTTCTCTCGGCTTCCCCGGGGCTGACGAGGATGTGTTGTCGGATGACAGTGACGTCCGTGTTTGATGTCACCGCATCCGATAGCGAGCGCTCCTCTGGCTGCTGGGTATGTGAGCTGCTGTGTTTTGGGATGCACTTTTCGGCGGGCTGCAGCTGCCGTAGGAGTGCGTTAAGAAAGGGGCCACGCGCTCGACGAACGGTTCCTTTCTGTCCCTGAATGTTGCAGCTCCCATAGACTTTCCATTCTCTCCTGATCTCTGCGTTTGAGATTGGGAGGGCATGGAAAACCCCTTGGCCATTCAGATTTGGATCTGAGCCAGACAGACGGGAAGGAGGAAGAAGCGAGAGTAATGGATGATCAATTGTAAACACCGTTTTGTTTGTAATCGATCCCCCAGCTATTTAAAGGGCGATTTATATCTACCCTTTCCTCTTCTTTTTTCACCTCTCATTTATATATATATGTATGTGTGTGAATATATACATATATAGGATGTATGTATTTATATGCATGTGTATATATATATTTTATATCATGCTCAGATGCTTCTTATGGTCAAACTGATGGATGGGCCCATAGTAATTATTTTTGTCGGCCCGCTTTTTCGGTTTGATAATGAGAGGATCGTTTAGGCTTAAAAGAACCCTAGATTCCATCCTTTTTCATGTAAAAAAGAGTATTAGGATCTTCAGTCTTTTAGCCGCAGGAATATGAGATGGGTCTATTTTATGTTTTTAAAATAAGACCTTGTTTTCCTGTATAGTTTTTCTGAGCATGTAGTTTATCAGGAGGCTGTCCCATCTTGAGCTGAGGCTCTGAGACAGGGCCAGAGGTCCAGTATGGCCGCTCAGGCACCTCCTCTTTTCAGAGCAGGCGCAGAGACAGCTGGACTCGAGGAGGAAGAAGCAGGTTTGAGGAGGTGATTGATCACGTACACCAATAGCGTCTGTGATCGATTCCCTCTCGTTACGGGGGCAACTTTGCATTTGCCCTCGCCCCTTCTTCCTCCACCTCCTGAGTCTGAGATCTTTCTACTTGCTCAGGTGCTTCTTTTACAGTTAGGCTGTCAGCTGGCCTTTTGATAATATTTTTTCTAAAGGCCGCCTTCTGGCTTGATGGTGAAAGTGTTTTTAGGCTTAAAAGAACTTTGATTTCATCCTTCTTCATGCATTAAAATAAGGAGGCAATATTTTTCGTTCTACAAGCCGCAGGAAGGTAAGCTGGATCTATTTTGTAGCCTCTTATGTTAGAGTAGCTTCTCAGCTAATACTTGAGTTTGGTTTGATTTAGCACTCGTTGCTTCAGTCATTTGTGTGCAGGACGGCTTTTCGGCCGCCTGACACTGTTTGCTTGCAGTGCTTCATTTTCTCCTCCATATTTGAAGGTTTAAAAAGGAAGCCCAAACTTTGCTTGGCCCAGTAGGCCTTAGCTAGCGGCTAGGCTAAAGCTAGGTTTTGGTGTTTGTTAGAGCTTGGGCCCTGTTATGACCACGAGCTGGCGCCAAATGGTGCTAAAAGTAGCCTCTGTGTTGGCCCAGCTGGGTTGGTTGTATCTAGACTCATTCCATGGTTGAGTCGTGTCTTATGACTCATGCCGCCATTGGCCACGCCCACCTCCATATGAATAGGCCCTAGGTCAGGCCTCTCGTTGAGTTCTGTGGCATAGTGTGTACTTCTACCTAAGGGTTTCTCGAGTACTTGGCCTGCTGGCTGGGCTTAGTCATGAAGCTACCACTGGTTGATGCCATGTGTTCATGGAGGTTGTAGGCCCCCATCAGGGCCTCCTTTCAGTCTGCATGTTGGCACAGCTTTGTTTGGGTTTCTGTGTGACTCATCACCATGGATGAGTCGTGATTGCCACTAGCTGACACCACGTGTTTTACGAGTTGTAGGTTTTCGCAGGCCTCCTAGGTATCACGCTGGAGTTCAGCTTTGTACTCCTCTCGCTTAGAGAGTAAAAGGTGCTTTTACTGAGTACATTTCTGAGTGGCTTGCCTCTCGAGGTGAGCTACTGTATTAAAACCAACTGTTTGTCTGGTTTACATCACCCTTATTATTACTATCCCTGTGAGGTTGTATAGTTCCTAGTTCTGGCCTCCTCCTGAGGGAGTTGCGGGCTGTATGCCCATTTCCCCTTCGATGTGAAAATGTAGGTGCTATGGCTGAGGTTAACAGCTAAGGTTATAGGCTGTTATTAGCCTTCCTGGTGCTGTTTTTCCCAGGTGGTAGGCCCTTATCTTCGAGAAGATGAGTTATGCAGTGCTGCTAGGCCCCACTTTTTAGAACTTTTGTCATGTTTATAATGTCTTCACATGAGCCCCTTGAATTATATTCAAGTTTGAGATTACGATGCTAAATATTTTAGCTTTCGTTCTTTAAGGGTTCATTACAGATCTCAGATCTGTTCTGTGAAACATTTATCCTGTTTGGATGGCATGTATTACAAAGCATTTGCGTTTGCTTTGGGGTTCTAAGCTTTAGCCCTACATACATATGTGAGCTTACTCTAGTTCTGCCACAGGTTAACACCTGTTTCTGTGATAGCAGGCTGTGATTAGCCTCTATCTATGAACGTGGTGTTTTGTTGTACTCCCTGGTTAGGGTTTTGTGTTTCACTGAGTGCATCACCTGTTGGATTGCACACTCAGGTTGAGTGTAGAGAGTCTTATTCTGATTAGAATAGTATGATCTCTGTTAGCTCCCAGTCGATCATGACCACAGCAGCTGTTTTGCATTTGCTGTTTGCTGCTAGGTCAGGCCTCTCGTTGAGTTCTGTGGCGTAGTGCGTACTTCTTCTACCTAAGGGTTTCTCGAGTACTTGGCCTGCTGGCTGGCCTTAGTCATGAAGCTACCACTGGTTGATGCCATGTGTTCATGGAGGTTGTAGGCCCCCATCAGGGCCTCCTTTCAGTCTGCATGTTGGCACAGCTTTGTGTGGGTTTCTGTGTGACTCATCACCATGGATGAGTCGTGATTGCCACTAGCTGACGCCGCGTGTTTTACGAGTTGTAGGCTTTCACAGGCCTCCTAGGTATCACGCTGGAGTTTGGCTTTGTACTCCTCTCGCTTAGAAATGTACTCAGTAAAAGCACCTTTTACTCTCTGAGTGGCTTGCCTCTCGAGGTGAGCTCCTGTATTAAAACCAACTGTTTATCTGGTTTTATTCATTTTCTTCCTTGAGCTTGTTTTCTTTTAGCTCTAGTTGAGCTAAGTAGCTACCTTGTTTGTTACTCGGTTCTATTTTGCTCCTAGAACTTTAGTGGCCACTAGCTGACACCGCATGCGATGGGTAGGCCTTAAGGGCCCTCCTTTGGGAGCATGCTGGCATTTACCTTTCTCAATGTTTTTCTCTCTGACTATTTTACTGAAACAGTAAAGGGATTTGTGTCGCTGGCTGGCCGGGGCTCGAGCTGACTGATGACCTCCTTTGTAGTCGGAGTTGATGCCACGTGTCTGCTGAGGTTATAGGCCCATGGGGCCTTCTTTAGCACGTGATGGTGTACGCTGTACTCCTCTTGCTTAAAGAGTAGATAGGTGCTTTTACCGAGTACACTGCTCGTTGGATTGTGTTGGACGGGCTGTTTCGCGGGCACTCACAGCTACCTAATTACTTGGTTGGTCATGCGCTCAGCATGCTATGTTTTCAGTCAAATGGCGTTTTGGGCCATCCTGAATAACACCATATGGATTGGGTTCTTGTTGTGATATTAGTTCATTTATAAGAACTTTAGTTATGTTGTAGACCCCTTCTGGTCGGCCTCCATGACTTCGTGCCTACGGTATGGTCTGTCTGTTAGATTGAGCTTTGTACTTCCCTTCGGGTTGACTGCGTAATTGTGCTTAGCTCCCTAAGCTGGTCATTCGTTGTAGACTTCTATGAAGTCTCCTGTTCAGACTAGCCCCAGGCTGGTTTGTGCTCCCCTGTACCAGGGTTTTTCTAGCGCACAGCCTCCTCAGCGCTCAGCCTCCTCAGTGCTTTAATCAGAAGCTGATCCTAGGATGAGTGGTTTATACTCTATACTCTTTTAGGCTCAGCTTGGGCTTGTTGGCCATAGGGAATGCTGTCACTGACAGCCTTGGAGAGTTGCTCCCGGTTTTTCCCTGGAACTGCCGGACGTTTGTCCAGACATTTTGGGCATGTACTCTCCTCTAGCATGGCGGCGTGGGTATATCATTCCCCAATGCGATTGAACACAGAGTTGAAGTTCCCTTTTGAAAGGGAACGTCTCAGGTTATGCATGTAACCATGGTTCCCTGAGAACAGGGAACGAGACTCTGCATTGCCTTGCCATGCTTCGGGATGCCTGCTGAACAGTCCCTCAAAGACGAGGTGGTGTTGACTGCTTCCTCAGGCGCTCCCTTTATACGTCATGGTTCACGCCGTATGACGTCATAGGCTGTCGCCGGCCAATATAGGATTGGAGTGTTGTGATTCTTGGCATTTCGAACACCTGTCATGAGTGTCGGTTCCCCATTGCGATTGAACGAAGAGTCTCGTTCCCTGTTCTCAGGGAACCATGGTTACATGCGTAACCTGAGACATTTTCTTACATTTTGATTTTTAATATTTCTAATATTTCTTTCTTTATTATTATTCAGTTTATCAGTTTACTATCAGACTAGAATCTGAGGAATTTCTGATCAGTGTTACCCTGTCTCCTACAATTAAATGAAGTGTATCTTAAATCTTATGTGTTTTACCCTGCTGTATTTAGTGACACACAGTGGTGAGTTTATGGTCCACCTATGAAATACAGAAAATGAAGATGTACATAGTACAAAAGAATGAATAAAGAAAACAATAACTGTATATAAGAGAAAATGCAATGCAAGTGTGTTAAAGTATAAGTGGACATCAATAGTTGATTATATACAACACAGAACACCTTATGCAGTACAAATGTTTTTTATTGACATCATTGCTTATTAAATAAAATAAGACAGATTATAACATTCCGCTATTTACTTTAAAGAACACTATTCTAAATTAGTCATTTACAAAACAAAAAGAGAACCAAAAGCAACATAGGGTAAATATTTTGAGGGCATAACACTTTTAATGAGGCAATCTTGATCATTTCTCTTGTTTCAGAGTTTACACAATTAGTGTCTTGATACAAGGATAAGAAATCATTCTACTGAAGAAATCCCATATGAATGGAAGAGGAATGTCAATGTCCATCTCTGTGTCACTTACTCTGACATAAAACTGGATGTTCTTGATGGCATCTTTGAGGGTCTCAGTAATTTGGTTCATGAGAACTTCCAGCCGGTTTATTATAGATTCAACCCAAGCCTGGATGTCTTCAATCAGTTGCTCAATGGTCATCTCAGCAAAAATGTCCTGGGCCATGGCTTTGACAGTTTTATAGTAGTCTTCAATAATTGTCCTGGACTTCTCAGCCTGCACAGTTATTTCATTTAAGGATACTGGAATTGACAGCATAAGAAAAGACTTTAGAGATCCAGGATGAAAGCTTGTCGAGGTCTTGAAATTTGATCGTGTTAAGGAGCTCCTCTGCTTTCTCCACACTTAATTTCAGGATTTCAGACAGCTTCTGCACAATGGTCTCAAAGCTAACATCTCTTAGACCCTTCACAATGGTGATCATTTGGCTTTGGATCTTCTGAAATGCAACATGGAAGTCATCCAACATATCTCTTCCAGTGATAATATGGGTAGACCCAGGAATTGTGACTTCTACTTCTCTAATATGTTCAATGACAGCTTTAGTATATGAGGTAAAGATCTCTGGCACCCTTGTGATGGCCTCCTCAATGACATCAAAAATGAAGACACTGATTTTATTGTAGACCTCAAGTCCAGAGAGTTTCTCAAAGTGTCCAGGAAGCTGGAACTGGGTGTCCCTCATAAATGAAATGGCTGCTTCCAGCAGGGCTTGAATATTCTTCTGGTATGCTCTTAGGATCATTACAATGTTGTCTGAAATCTTACTGCTGATTCCTGCGAGGTCAGCAGCAGCAATCTTTTCAGCTGCTCTCTTGTACATGACTTTACCTTGATCCTTGATGTGATCAATGGTACTCTCTAGCTTCTCATACTTCTTGCTGATGCCATTGTAAACTGCAGTAATGTAATATGTTATTGTGTCTTTCAAATCCTTTAATGAAGCAACTTTCTCCTTCAGCCACAAAAGAATCTGACTAGGGAGCTCCTGGTTCCACTGTGTCTGGAAGCTCAGTCTGTTAGAGTTCTTTATCACAAAGTCAACCTTCAGAATGTCCACATTATCCTCAGACTGTAATAAAGAAACAGAAAATATTATAATCATGTCAACTTGTAATAGAACGTTACAAAGTATTATTAAGGTATCAACAATTGATTGATACGTAAGATACACTAAATGTATTTTGTAATGTATGTAATTGTAATATTCTAAAATGATAAACAAATTCTTACTGGGTTTGCACCAAAAAGTCTTCCTGTATGGTGGGATAAGTTCTTGCTCTGTAGCTGAAGACCAAGGAGTCCAGCAGATGGGGAAGATACAGAGACAGTAAGACCTTCTTCTGAATTTCCAGTGAATTCATGGTAAAGCATAAATTTCACATCTGGCAGATTTACTTTGGCAGTATTTGAAATAACAGCCTTTGAGACTTCTGTATTGGCATCAAGAAGTCCATTATAGTTGTTCTCAAAATATGTATGCTCCACAATCAGATTGGTAAACAATTTCATCCCTGACTTCATGTTAAAGGTGGCAGAGCCACTGGTTTTGCCATTAAAAACACCAAACTCAGACGTAGCCTGAGTTTCAAACTGGGCAGCAAGTTCATCCTGATTAAGGATCTTAGCCTTGGTATTCATGGTGATCATAGCAGTTTTCACAGAAAAGTCATAGGTCAGGTCTCCCATGACAGGGATCATAATTGATTTCTTTATACTGGGAAGAGGGATCTTGGCCAAATAAGGACATTCGTATATATCAGATGAGATTTTGGCAGTTGCAAAAATGGGTATTTTAATTTTCCCAATAACAGAATTGAGGACTGGCTGAATGTTGAACATCTCATTGTTCTTCACATACTTAAGCTTTGCATCCATATCAAAGTCTGCTGTGGTGTGATCAAGATTGTTTTAAGGCCTGTGTCCTCCCATAAAGAAAATTTCTCTACATACGGTGTTTCCTTGTTGATGAATGGGATAGTCAATTTAGGAATGTTAATTGGCAAGGTCAGCACATTAAAATCAGCCTCACCATTGACTGATGCAGAGATCTGAATTTCCTTCTCGCCATTAGCCATACTCATATAATGAGAGTACTTATATTGATTGAACCTAGCAAGAACGGTCCAGCTGGCCTGTTGCCTGGAGGGACTCAGAGTTAAAGTCATATCGTTTTGCAAATCAACTTTACTGGACAACTTAAAGGGAAGCATCAGCTTTGTGTTTTTCTTGTTCTTGGTGTCAAAGATAATTTCAAAAGGCACAGCCTTGAAGTTAATTGAATTGGTAATGGTGCCTTCAACCTTGCCAATCAGTTCAGCATCATGAGAGACCCACTCAGCTCAAAAATTAGTTGCTTCAAACAAATCTGCCCTTTCACTGCTGCAATGCTTCTCTTGATGAAGGGAGTTTCTGTCTCTGCATGCACATTAAACTTAATCTGAGTCAAACCACTGGACTCCGCATCCACTTTCTGCTTCATCTTGAGAAGACTACTCTCAGTATAACCATCAAAGATGAGTTTTATGGACTCCACATTCATCACAATCTCCAAGTTACTCTTATGAGTTCCTTCATCAGAATAATCAAGGATAGTGTATTTTCCTTTGCCATCATTTCCAAGAGTGAGAGTGAATATGCCAGATTCCAGCTGAGCAGCAGCTTTTTGGGTCATTGTAGCTTCACTGAAGATGTTGGCCACTGGCATGTTTACACCGTGGTTGTAAGAGGTCTCCAAAGTACATGAGAAGCCATTCTCTGTGCTCAGAAATGCATTGTTCACTAAGTCAGCAGTGTATGGTTCTGTGGTTGCCTTAGCTGTGGTCTTGGAAGATACCTGGGCAAAAACACCATTGATGGACATTATTCCATGGTGATCAAGAGAGAAAGCCATGTGATTGGCTTTCACTGTCTCAGTCAGGGACAGCTCTTTCATTTTAGGGATGTTAAGGTGAGCAGTGGCATCAAAAGTATAGGCCAGGAGATCAATAGGAGTCTGGAACTGAGAATTCAGGTTAGCAGTAATCTTGTCTGTTGAGTTCTTGAGTTCAGCATTGGTCTTCAGAGTGTGCTCGGAGGATTTTATCTCAATCTCACCATGCAGCATTCCAAAGCAGGGGACTCTAATTAGGTCAGTGGCTATCTGCTTTACTTCAGCAGCCAAAGTGTGAAAATCATAAGCAATCATTTCATTGATTTTGGTATTTACTTTGGTATTTAGTTGTTTTGTCAGCTCATTAATGTGTCTGAAGATTCTTTCAAATACTGGTTTTATGTCAAGAGAGTTTAGGTAATTTGCAGCTGATTGCATTGTTTCCCTTAGCTCATACTGTTTCATTAAATCCACAGCATCATCAATGATTTTCTCAACCATTGCCTCAATCTCATATTCTGCCAAAAACTTGTCAATTTTGCTGAAGATTTCATTTATCTTGGTGATAATGCCAGTTCTCTGGTCCAAACTGTCGATCAAGTTCCTTACAGATTGCAGATTTTTGCCCATTTCCGTTACTACAGCTGTCATGTAGGAGGCGAAAAGTCTCACATCATCCAAGAACATATCTACATCAAAATTTTCAATTACCTGTGAAAGTTCAGTTCCTTTGGTGTTAAGAGTGGCTGTAATATCATATTTATCATCAATGCCATGAAGCAGTTCAATGCTACGATCTTTCATGGTGAGCATTGAACTTTTAACCTCCCTTATGAGAACAGGCAGCTTCTCAATGAAAGGCAGGTAAATAAAATCACTGTTCTTCTCATATTGCAGAGCACTTGTGATGGCAAATTCCTGATTATCATTTACTTTGTTCAAGAGGTTGGTGGACAAGGTGCCTTTCAGTGCAATACCTATGTTCTTTGGAGTGTTGAAGATTTCCAGGGAGTGGTCAAAGGCATGGTCATTCAGCGTAGACTTCATATTCATGTTAAAATTTTGCTGCTGAGGGGTTATAGCGCTGGTTATTTTATGCTAAGTTAGTTTCAATCGAGTTTCCATTGTTCAACTGGTGAGAGGTTGAGGCTTTGCATTCATGCTTGTGTGAGTAAGACTTAGATTCAGCTTGAATGAGCAGCATGCTTTTCACCTGGCCACTGTGTTTTCCATACAGGTTGAGCACTCCATCAGAGTTGAAGGAGCTCAACATTCATACTAAAAGGTTCTGCTTTAGTGAGGATGTTGCTCTCCAGTCGGAGAGAGGGAGAGATGAAGCGCACCTCATTGTTGAACTTTGTGGAAAATCCAACAATCTCAAACGCAGAGTTCTGAGTCATTTGAGTGCCCAAGAGTTTTCCATTGGTGCTGCACTTTGCAGTGGCTGTCTGGTCAACATAGGTAATCTCATATGTATGTCTCAGTTCCTCTTCACCAAATGCCCCTTTCAGATTTCCAGTAACTTCCATTTTGTAGGGCTCTGCCATCATCTGGGCATCACTGTTGAAGTTGACACCAATGACTTTAAGTTCATTTTTGACATTTAAAGACGCTATAAAATCATGTATGTCCACTGCAATGTTGTGCTTGTAGAAGTTGTTCTCATTCAGAAAGTTGTCAGACTTAGAGCTGATGACCAGAGATTTGAGGTTAAGTATCAGAGAGTCTGTGTTTTCTATTTTCATCTCCTGATGTGATGCAATCAAGTTGTTAGAGAGGTTCAGGCCATCTTCATTCAATTTGAAATTTATCCTGTTTCTAGTGTTGATGTTGAAAATGTCACCCTCATACATACTTTTTAGGTATACCTCTGAGCTTGCAAGTCTTCCCTCAACTTTGAGTTCAGCACTGTTCTCGTGGACTGTTCCCTTGGTAGAGACAGACATTGTAGCACCAGTGGTTGTAATGCCACCAAGGAAAATGTTTTCAAAGGTCAGTGAGCTGGCTTGAGCAGTGGTGGTACAGCTAGTGGTCAGGCCCATCTTTGGTGAATGACAGGGTGCCCTTGTTGGAGGCATGGTTGTCAGCGAAGCTGATAGTGGCCTCAGTATTGAGCTCCAGTCCCTGGGTGTTCAGCGATCCGGCAAGCTGGGAGAAACCTCGGTTTGTGTCTTCATCAGCCTGAGACTCAATCCTGAGAGTGACTTCCTTCATCGTTGCAGTGAAGTCTACCTGGTTTTGAAGCTTTCGCTTATTAGCTTTGGTGACAGAATCAGACTTAATGGTTAACTGAGCTTCTTTCAGTTCAATGTTGAACTTGGTGGTGTGATGGACTGGGTCATTCACTATGTCAGTGTTTGACTCAAATGAAAGTTCTCCATTGGCCGTTGCAGCTTTCATCTTGTTTACAATTTGGAGAATGGGACATCTGACCCTGAAAGTGGATTCAGCTTTTGCCTCTCTGGTTTTGGGTTGAAGTATAAAGGTTTGGGTAGCAGTGGTGCTAGCTGACATTGATCCTACTTTTAGTGATCCATCTAAACTGCCATCACCTGTGATTTCAGATGAGACTAAAGCCTGGGTTGTGTACATCATGGACATCTGCATACCCAGAGGGCTGAAGCTTCAATCTTGTACTTTCCTGTTGTTTTCACTGCATCTGTGATTTGGGCTGTTTCCATTAGGCTGAAATTTGCATCTAAAAGCTTATGCTTCAGGTAAGAAATTATGTCGAACTTCGCAGTGTCCTCTGAGATGCAAGCAGTTTGTGCAGTTCCTGTATGTAACAGATGTGGAAATTACAGAAATTACAGAAAAAATATAAAATCTAAAAAATCATGTAAACTAAAACTAAAATCATGTATCATGTATACTGAATGTATGCATGTGTTTACCTTCCACAGTAAAGGCAAGAAGTTCCAAAGGGCTGTTAGCAACAACTTTGTAGCCTGCAATGTAGCTAGACTCATTGACAGTGTTGTTGCCACCAAAGAAAACCGCCTCTATATCATAAAAGTTAGTGCTCACTTTTGCAGATACCTCTACCATTCCTAGAAGAGGTACTGAGAGATCATAGCTGGAGGGGATGGAGAAGGTGGGTAGACTGAACTGTTTAGAGGGCAGCATTAGACCAATTTGAGGCATAGTTAGGTCAGGGGTGGCCATGGTGGGAGGGATTTTCAGGTCCTCAGATGTCTTTCCACCAAGAGGCAAAGGAATGGTGAAAGTGATACGATCTTTGTTGAACTTGTATTTGAACATGCTCTCACTGTAAAGAGAATAAAATTATTTGGAAGTGAGTGGATATGCACCTTTGTAGTTGGATTGTTTAGATTAAAAAAAAAAAAACTAGCATTAATCTTACGTGTTCATGAACACCCTCTCAGGCATAGATGGAATAACCAACTCAGGAATGTTCTCTCTTAGTGTCTGAAGGTAGGGCACATCAGAAGCAATCTTATCCATCCAAATGTGGTAAGCCTATAAAATTAATGAACACACTGGTATGAAAATCATAAAAAAATTTTATGTATGAATTGAATGCTGTTTCAAATTGAAATTTCATATCAATCATACCTCCCAGAGTTTTGCATAAATGTGGCGGAGCTTCATGTCAGTCTTGACAACTTTATGTTCCATGATGTCATCAAAGACCTGATCCAGGTGACTCTGAAGAGGTGTTGCATTAGGCATCAGCTTCTGTATCTCAGACTCTATGTCAGACTTCATCTCCATCTTCATCTCATCTTTAGCTGTTATAAAAACAAATTTTCACTTTTGTATATTTACTGATTGATGATTGATTGATTTAATACAATAAAGATTTTAAATGAATAATTAAGGGTTTGCAAAAACAGTGATAAGAAAAGGATCCAATACCATATTGGAAGGTAATCCTCTGCACAGAGTTGGTCTCTGGGAGCTTGATGTTACTCTTGAGTTCCAAGGTCAAATCTTCAACACAGTTCAGAGTGGCAGTAAGAGTGCCCTCAGTGTTAAGTGAAGGCACAATTAACTGAGCTTCCAGCAAGCCATCTTTCATGGTCTCAAGCCTGTTATTAGCAGAAATAAATAAGAATTTTGATAATAAGAATAATAAAGGATCTTCTTTAATAAGAATTTTGGTTGTCCATCGACAAAAAGTTATCTGTATCTCTACTTACTTTGCACGACCAATGAGAGAAAACTGGTGAATATTTTTGTTGGAGATATCAATGGTGATCTTCTTTCCCTTGGCAATGCTGTCAGTGACACCAACTTTGATTCCAGCCTCAATATCATAGTCTGGAATCGCAATGCTGGTGGTGAGAATATTCTTGTTCCTGTTGTACTTAATAGTAGCAGATGCCTCTTTGTGCTTATCACCTTATGATTAGAAAAGAAAAATTAATTAACTTAAAACCCATAAAAAATCTCCACATTTGAACAGTTTAGAGATGTGGTTTATTTAATATAGTGAATTTAAAATTTAAAATTCACTGTTGTTAAGTATACATGCCTTCTGCTTTCAAAATCATTTTCAGAGAATCAACTTTCTGGCGGCCTTCCTTGCCCTCATTCAAGAGTTCGTAGGCAATAGTTGCAGTGTACTCAGTGATGTCACCGGTGGGCTGGATACCCAAAACAAAACTGTAGGAAAGTAATAATTTTAGTATAACGGGAGTTGAAAAAGGAAGTAGATGAATTATTAAGTATGTTATTTGCATAGGAAAAGTTTGATTCTTACTTGGACTCTCCATTGAGAGGAAAGTATGGAGAATTTCTTTCAGCTCTAGAGTTAAGTATGGTGGTGCAGTAATTTATCCCAGAGATAAGGGGGCTGCAGTGCGCTCTGGCAGTCCTGTCGCCTGTGTCAGGAACAAGTGTGACCGTGGTTTTGGACACCATCACCAGCTTGTTGCTATTTGTGAAAAAATGACAAGAGGTTTCCTATTATGTCTTTGTAAAACAGCTGACTCTACCAGATTTGTTGAAAGCTGATGCTATTTTTTTCTGTATATTTTCTTTATTTGTATGAAGAGTATACATTTAAAATAAAGCATTATAAAAGCTACCTGACTCTGAAGATTTCGGTAGTACCCTTAGGTGCCGGGATAGACAGCTTTATTTGACCATCGCCTTTAGTGATTTTGGCATTAAAAGAGCTTTCATGGAACATATTATGTGACGAGAGAGGTAGCTCACGAGACAAGACGAGACTTGAGATTGAGTTCACGAGAACAAGACGAGACAAGATTTTTACACACTATTTTTAAGAAATCCTCAATGGCGAAATACATGACTAGAAAAAATATTCTGCAGGTGCATTTGAAATGTTTTAACTAATCATCTTGTAATGAATGTCATTTCAGTTTTACTTTCTGAGTATGAATTATCATATTCAGTAAAAGACAACAATACTCAAATACTGTAAAAGGTTTTGTCACTAACTCAACTGACTGGCTTCTCTTCTGTATGATTTCAGTCTCTTCAGGCCTTACTGTACATGATTTATGAGCTTCTACAACAGGCACGTGCACACATAGACAAAAAAGGGGCTTGAGCACCTGCCCTTTTTCTTCCTTGAGAGAAAGTGCCCTTTTTTCTGGGGTGTTTTTTTTTTTTAAATAAATGAATATATATTCCTGTTTGCGCACAGCTTCCCTGTCAAACAAATATATTTACTGAATAAAACAAATAAAAAAAATACTATATCAGGTCGGCTTTGTCGAGTTCAGCAGCCCTCCCTCTGTGACACGCCATTCATTCCCGCATGTGCGCGCCCCCCGCCCCACCTCTTGTTTGCTGCTGGCTGAAAACTTGTGACAACTATTCTCGGGAAAATACAACTGCTGTCTGGCGATGAGAGGCGAAAAAGATAAAAGCCCCAGATGGATCCATCCCGTGCATTTCTTTCAGGTAGGCTAGCCTATGTTCACAAACCTGAAAGTTTTGTTTGATGACCATATATTCTTGTTGAAGAAATTACAGTGGATATAGCATTTCTATCAAAAAAATATTATTAATATAATGGCCGAATATTATAATTGAACTAATAATATATTTTTAATTATGGTGGTTGGGTTTAATCGTGGATTTGATCGTGCTGTGCTATGTAACAACAAAAATCAGCACGCTTTTGGCGCCCTCTGCAAGCATTTGTTATAATATATAATGTAATTATAACATTTCAGGGGAAAAAACTCTTGATGTGTTTAAATATGCAGATTAGCTTGCTTTGGTTAATTTAGAATAAATCTACAGATGCAGACAGACAGATGGTAGTAGGCTTAAAACAAACACCATCTAAATGTGTAGGGTTAGGATTAAGTTCTTTCCATTAGAGTAAAAGAAGACATTAAAGCAAAAATAGACCAAAACCTTAAAATTGTCCACTACATGAAATAAGTATTCCAATAACCAAAAGAATTAAAACAATTTACTGATTTGTGCAAAATAAACAAATTATTAGTGAAACTATGTCGCTCTCCTCGGTGCAGTAATTTATTCTAAATATATAGCTACTTGAAAATAGTTGCTGTTGCCTTCTCTTGTGATAAACCTAGTGAATACTAAAGAAGATCAAGGTCTCTGTGTGAACTGATTATTTTGTAGAAATCTGTGGAGTATAAAACAATTGCGTGAGTGTAAGGGAAGTCAGAGTTGTCTTAATATATTTAAGGGTTAATTATTTTTTTAAATAAATAATTATGAGAAGTGCCCTTTTTTCCACTTGAGCCCCTGCCCCCCAAAATGTCTGTGCACGTCCCTGTTCTACAACATAGAAATAAAAACAGTATAAGTAAAAATGGTAACACTTTACAATAAGGTCTCATTTATTAACATTAATGTATTAACCAAAGAGATGGTTACAACTACACTGCCCAGCCTAAAATAGCTTTCATATTGAGAGATATTTGCATGCATCAGTGAGCCGCTTTTTTGCGGGGTATTGAAATCGCGTTTGGATGAGAGCGCACATATACTTTCACTTTCGCGATCGTGCGTACTCTGTAAATATGGAGCGTTGGCGACCGTTATCCAACTGAATTAAATGTTTTTTTATTTAAATACAAAGCAAAACGACAGTGGAGGCGTAATGTAAATGTAGCGGTGGTATATTCTTTCCTAATCATCCTAACCACTTTGTCAAGGCAACATCATGAGACTACTTTTTGCCTCGACGAGAAATCTCGTCACATTTTAGTCTCGCGAGATCTCATGACACGAGATCTCGTCACACCCCTAATTAACCATATATAGCTATTGAACAAATAGTAATCAGGGGTAATATTTATTACCCTGCCAGGCTCCATGTGCAGACCACCCTCAACACCAGGTGCAAAAGTCCCAGACAGAGCAAACTTCAGGGGGAATCCAGAGGCAGTTGGAAGGAAGAACTCATTATCCATAAAGATGTAGTGAGCAAAGATGCTTTGATCTCCAGACATGAATACCTTTGTAATCTATTGAAACAAGAATAATATGTATGATTTTGTACCACCTTTTGTTGCGTTTGTAGCACCTGAAAAGCAACCATTCTTAAAGTTTCACAAAGCAAATCTTGACAATATGTTGTCCAATATATGAACTAATACAGACATATGATATGTATGTAGAATGCAACATATTGTATATACATACCCAAGCAGGTGAGTACTTGAGGGCCTGAATATATGTGGCCATCCTATCAACAATAACTGACAGTTCATTGGTACTCTTGATGTATCCCAATTCATTCCCCATGATCCTTAAGTAAGCCATGGCCTCTGGGGAGTCCTGGTTGTACAGGTCCTTTGCAAGCTTGTTAAAATTGCGCACCATCTCCCTTATAATGTTCTCAGAAACCTGTCAAAGAGAAGGTCCTATTATCTAGCCTTTGACACATGCAGCAAAAACTCAATCACGTAAATAATCACATTGTTAGGATTGGAATAAGCAATGGATATTAGTACCTGTCTCTTAGTTTTTTCTGTTCTCAGAGGGTCAACCCATTCTTGCAGAACCTCATTGATTTTGTTTGGCATTTTGTCCCCAACCCAGTACATTGCCTTGGAAATTGTATCAGGGAAGAAGCCATTGCTTCCAAAGAGAGTCTCAACAGTTGGCTCAAATCCTTTGCCATCCATGCCAAACTTGGTGACCAAAAAATAATAATAATTTTAAATTCTAAAAGTTACGTCCATATGCAACAAGTACAAAAACAACAACAAATCAAAAATAGGTACAAACAATTACTAATACTAGTAATATTAGTAAAACATATAACAATAGAGTTTCACAATTAACTAATTACAAGTACATAACGCAAGAAGATTCCTACCTCCATAAATTCAAGGTTGTAACTGAAGGCTTTTAGGGTTGTCTCAAGCATAACCTCTCTGGGCAGCTGGCTGCTGGGATCAAAGATGATGCTTCCCTGCGTGCTGGAGCCCATGACATCCTTTCCTGGCATAAATATGTCCATCTTATAGTTACGGGAAAGCAGAGTGTAGTTTGAGTGGGTAAGCACCTCATCATCCTGCATGACCTCGACTATCCTTTTGCCCAACCTGGGAAGGAAAAAGGATTGTAAGAAAAGGATAAAGGGCAAATTGAAATGGTAGACAGCAGATGATATGTTTTGAATGCAGTCTAAATAAAGCTAACAAACTGAGTAACATACTCTTGAATTTCAGGATCCCTGGAATGAATAATGTTGTAGACATGAGAAGCCACAAAGGACTTGACTTGCACATTCTGGTCCTGGGTAAGGATCTTCTTCACAACCTCCAGGTCGCTTGACTCTGGCTTTTTCATCAAGAGAAGATATGCAGCAAGTCTCTTCTGAACAGCACCTTTGGCATAAAGGGCCACTCTCTGAATGTTGGAACGGACCTGAGCATGAAAAAAGATTGAAGTGTGAAGTTGGTTAGTCTTAGTATGTTAGTTCCACACAATTGGTTCTTAAGAAATATAAATAATTGAACAAATCCAGCAATACTTACTTCAGGAGTCACAGACATACGTCTAAAAGCCTGGATGGCAGACATCTGGACGGATAGGGTAGTGGCAGGCTGTCTCATGCACTTAAGCAGAGTGGTCTTCATGTTGGGATCAGCTGCTTCCATAGCCTCGCCCATGTTTCCAATCACCTAAAGAGAGCAGGTTATAATAAAATAAGATCATTTGTTTTCCCAGAGTGAAAATGTCCCCAGGAATATAGATGTTCAAACACACACCCTTAAGGTCAAGTAGGTCAGATCTTTCTCGCCAGCACAGTCAGCACCAAGGATGGAGGTAATGAAGTTATACACCTCAAGAATCTCAGAGGTGAGCTGGCCCTCAGTTTGGAAGTGCCTGAAGGGATATATTATACATTGTCAGTTACAGTGGACATATCCTGACAGAAAAATTTTGGATTGTTGAAAGAAGCAGTATAGCTGGTCACCAGCATATGTTGTATTTTGGATTCTGGTGTACAGATGTCCTCATCCAGCTTTATTAAGTGAAGTTCCTAAACGTAATTTAGGGAGGAGCGAGCCCATCTAATCTTCCAAATCAACAGCCAGAGTATATAAGCAGCTGCTTACCTCTCTTCAGTCTCAGCTGTTTCAGCATCCCTCCACCTCCCCAAACTCCACCTTCATTTCAAGTACCTTGCCCTATGTAATCACATCCTATATTTATTCACTGGGGGGGGGTGTATCAGAGCTCGAGTTGAAGATGCTTCATCGACCCCTCCTCAGTGGACAGCAAGCCAAATTAGCTATATTAGCAATTAGCCTAATACCCTAAAGATTATATGGGCAAACGAACTCGTTAAGTAGCTTATAGTGCATGATTACTTCACTAGACTACTTCACTACTGCTTCACTAGAAAGACCATACAGGTAACAATTTTCACCAACTATGTTTTGCAGCTGACATCATGGTGATGCTGGCAACATTTAATTAGAATGAACAAGCCTGGACAAGCATGGAAAATCATGCTTTATGCTGGAAATGCATGTTCTGTGCTGGTCTTTTCAGCAGGGAAGTGAAAAATTTGATAATAATGTAAATTGTCTAGAAAAAGAAAAGAGTTTACTTACCGCCTTACAGCATTGCTGAGAGCATACATTATTGGCTTGCTCTGCTTGGTGTGGGCAATCTCCAATATGTCTTTCACCAAGAGGCCAGTAGGGCTGTGCATCATTCCTAGAGCATAGACAGCAGCATCTACTTCGATGGCATCAGTGTCAAAGGTCTTCAGGATACTGAACATGGCACTACCACACTCTGGGGTGCCACACTGAGTCAAAGCCTGCCAGGTCAAGAGTTTGTCCTCCTCTACCATCTGAGTAATGGTCTGCTGCAAAACCTCATGCTCAAGTCCACGGAGTTCAGACACCAAACTCTGGAACTTGTTGGCCCTCAGCTGGCGATCTGGTTTTTCATTCATGGATTTTAGCTCCCTGAAGATAAAGAGCAGAGCCTCAGAGGTCTGGATTGGGGGCTTTATCCTCTATTGCTTCTAGAGCCAAGTCCTTGGGGTAAGCAGATCCTGTATTGTAGAGAGCAGGATGATACGTGAGTGAAAGGCTACATAGTCAGAATCCAAGATATATTTTCAGATATACAGTGAAACTAGGAATACTCACGGTAATCAAAAACTCTGTCATTGATCTTGCTGGTTTCCTGAAGAGTTAGGATTTGTTTCACAAGAGAAGAGATACCATACTTATTCCTGCAAAGGAAATGAAATACATTTGAATGAATCAGAATATGATGTTCCACTTATGCATGCACATTGCATTAGGAAATGTAGCTAGTGATATGATGTCAGTGTCACTCACTGGTAAGAGAAGGGAAGGAATATGTGCTTCTCTGTGCATGTGGCAGAGGTCATGTGCTTCTTCTGGTTGTCAAACTTATAGTTGCAGGTCTGGGTACTGCCAATCAGCTTGGACAGAGGGTATTGCTGTTGACAAACAAATATAAATTTAAGTACATTATCTTTTTCTTGAAAAATATGAGAACCATTTTTCACCTGTTGTTGGCTCTGTATGATATAATGCTTTTGTCAATATTTGTTAGAGGTAATTTGCCTAATCTTTACCTGTTTAAACATTTGGTACTTTGCACTGGTAAATTGCACTGAGGATTGTGGTTAATGAAACAAATGCATCTGATTTAATTTATAATTAAAAATAAAAAAATAAGAAGCAATGATTGCAAGATTTAACCAGGCAGAGGGTATTATAAAAACCTGATTGTCTCACCAAACCAGTGATGATGGCAATAGGGCTGGTGTGGCTTCTTTGGGTTTTGAAAGTATCACATCCTGACAGGTCCCTAGTGATGGTGACATCAGTGCTCATATCTTCCTTGGTATTGACCTTGACATCAGTGGCACAGATTCCATGCACAGTAACCTAGATGAAGTAAGGAAATCTAAATCAGTGCGAATAAATGTTTGTGCACAAGCTTACAACAAACTTTTACAGATCCCCACTTCATTCACTGTTTGCAATTTTGTTATTACAGGATTCACTCACATATATACAGACAATGTACTCAAGTGATATTTCACTGTTATGAGTAATTATTATTTCCCTCCTCATATTATTTTGATTTATTAATTTACTGTGCCATATGGCCAAAAGTTATGTAAAACTAATATTTTAATTACAATTTTAATTTAATTTTATTACTACTAATAAGTAAAGTCAAACTACTCTAAGATTAAATACAGTAATGGTGTAGTGGAGATTGTGGGCTCTGTTAGAGAAAGGATATTGTTTAATTACTGCCTTTGTTTTATATAAAATTATAATAATAATTGTAATAAGCAAATATGCAAAAGCTAGCCTCAATACTTTTCACCAAATCCTGAGATTACTAATATAATTGTTTTAATTGTTTTAAACCTGTCATAAAGATATTGATGATTTCTGTTAGAGATAATGTAATGGATATGATAAATTATCTCCTAGCACCTACGTACTTAGGTCAAGTACTTTGTTCATTGGAATTTATTATTCCAAATAAGGAAATTCAGTGCTTCTCTGCTTAGCTGTTAAGTGGGTGTCCATAACAACACTTCTTAAATTAAATTAATCTAACAAGTTCAACATATAATAAAAGCACCTTTACAGATAAGGACCTTAAGGAAGTAAACATGTTTATGTACCATGTCTTTGCTCTCCTCCTTCTCCATGACAGGCACAATCAGAGCAGAGATGATACCCCTCTTGAAGTTCAAAATGTTGGTTTCATCACCCTCAGGATAGAGTGTCACACCAGTTTCACCCTCAACTACAAACTTCAGTACATTCCTGTTCAAAGAGAATTAATGGTTGTTGAATTACTTGTTGGGTTTCTGGTAAATTTTAAAATCATTTATTATAAACTGGAGACCAAAGCCTAGTTCACAATGCCTCAACACAAACTTCAATTGTTGTTGGGTCCAAAGGCAACTTTAAAATATTTAAAATGTTACTGTTTGTCTGGGCAGTTTAAACCAGTCTTACAATGTATAGTTTTGGAGGATTTTTTCTGTTTTCCATAGGCTGTTTGTATAATTTAGCTATACTGGCTGTGCTTATTTTGAATATTTCTGAACTTTAATATTTGAGTCAGTTTCTCTTAAACATACTTTTCCATGGCAGATTGGAAGGCTTGGGCTTCAGCAGCAGGTGAATAGATGGGCGCCCCATTTGCATCTGTTCCAACCACCTCAGTTAAGGAGCACTCACTTGTCTGGAGCTCAAAGCTGCATGCCACAGGCACGTCAATTTCGACCTATGGATGGAAGGGTGTTAATAACTTTAAGGAATGAAAAAAAAAAACAGAAAGACATACTGAGGAACTGTATAGTTAGATATGATTTCTCAAACTTCAATGTACCTTGCAGGACAATTTGGGGCCATTCATGAGAGGAGAGGTCCCAGTCACCCTGTTTTGGATTTCTGCTTCATACCGATATGTATATTTTTTGTAGATCTTAAATCTTTTAGATACTGTAAATAAAATAAATATAAGGACAGTTCAAAAAATGATATATTTGAAACAATAATCACACACTGATAAACAATCATATTTTGGTAACATTTTACAATAAGGTTTCCTTTGTAAACATTAGTTAACTACATTAGTTAACATGAACTAACAATGAACAATAATTCTACAGCATGCTGTAGGCTTAGTTACTGTTATTTTCAACCTTTACTAATTCATATATTGTCTATATATATATATATATATATAAGCACTGGTCTTTTAACACTGGTAGAATTTCCCATTATTTTCCTTAGAGGTCAGTTTATCAGATCATTATTTAAAATATTACTTATTATATTGCAATACATTGTATTGTTTTATCTAATCAAGATGAGCAATAAGAAATATGGACTCTGACATCCTGACTCAAGAACTGTCTGTTGTTGATGAAGAGTACATGGTAGGCCAGGTTACAATGGTGATCTCATTTATTGAGGGTTCAAAGTAAGTGACAATAATAGGTACAAGGTCTGGATAAATTATAGGGAACATTAACACGTGTGAGTCATAAACAACTCAAATACAAATTCAAATAAAATTTAGGATTAGAAATAAAGAAAGAAAAATACTTACAGTGACATCCTGGATGAGAATTGGACTCAATTTCTTGCTCTGGTGAGAAAGTCATTATGTAATTTCATTAAACATTAAAAGATAATGTATTTAGATTTAAAAAAAAAAAAAAAAAAAAAAAAGATGAATTTAACCATTTAAACATCATTAATAAAATGAATAGCCTTGAAAGCATATAAAATGCTAAAAACAGGATATAGGATACATAGGATGAAGCAATATAAAAAAAAAAGAATTTCAGTGCATGTACACTGTAGCATTAATGCACCAGAATGCAAAGGAACTTTATACTCACGGGCTATGGCATAGGTGCCAAGCAGCAGCAATAGGTAGAGCTTCATACTCCCCATTCTAGGTCAGAAGAAGCTCAGAAGTCCTGAAACTAAAGCGAGTCTTCCTCCAAACGGAGACTGACGGTGATCCTCTGGCATGCATCTTTTATACTCTGATCTATTCAGTCCACTGTTAATCAAGGGTTGCAACAGGTCCAAAGTTCCAACAGCCAGTGTGGCAGGCCAAAGGCAAAAGCTGTTTCATAAACACCACCCGAGACTTGCCCGTCAGCAATAGAACTGATGGAACTCACTGATTGCGTCAGTCAGTCAACCACAGCTTTTAAACTTTGATTGATTTTCTGTTCTTTCATTTGAAAATTTTGCATAGGCTACAGGTTGTTGCTGGGGGCCATGATGTTTTGTTTATGACTGATGTATTGTTTATTTTTGAAAAGTTTTGTGTATGGATAACATATGTATAATCTTTCATTGTAATTTAAATGTAAGACTAAATCATTAGCAATACAAGGGCTAAAGGGCTTTAAAGGAAATAAACTTTCATGAAAATGGTAAATAGTTATCTTCTATACAGCCTCTAATTGATTTACTGTAGATTTAAGATGATCAGGTCATATGCCTCATAGCTTTTACTATATATTGTAATTTAGCATGGCAAGAATATTGTATCGACCAATCATTCAGCATCCAGGACTGGGAATATAAAGTTTATGAATTTTTTTTTAATTATCATAGCAGAATTATTGGAGCAGAAACCCTGATTCAAATCACATCCAAATAGTTAGCTACTACCAAATACCATTCTCTGCGGTGACATGTGAGTCATGTCCTAATCATAGTTATTTTGAAAGAACATGCCCTTTCCCAATTTACAACTCTTATCTTTGAAACCAAATCAGTGTGCAAAAGTTCAGAGAGCATTTCAACCATTCAGGATAACTAATGGACTGTGCTCGGAATTATATATCCTGAATTATCAACAGCATCATTAGCACAAGATCTGAATATTATAGAAAAGAAAGAAACTACATGCATCTCAACATGAGCCTCATTTTTGTTATTTTGTTATATTTGTTTCAAAAACTACCTTTAAAATCAGAATGTTGTTGGGGGTTAACTTATGGTTTGTTGACTTAGAACATGAAGAGATAACTTAATCAGAGAGAAGCACATCAAGATAAGTTGCATAAGTTATTCCTTGCCACTGTTGTTTTTGGTTTGCTCACTGGTATTGCATATAATATATATATTCAAACCAGGAAAGTGGAGTTCAAGTGATGCCCAGTGATGAGAGGATGGACAGAAGGATCCGATAATTAACAATGTCCAAAGCTGCAGATACTGTAGATCTAGTAGAATGAGAACTAATGATTTGGAATTAGTGGCTGGTTGCATAAACTGTCTTACAAGATAATCTTTTTTTTCTTCAAGACTGGCCATAACTAAAGTCAGTTACATAAAAGGTAGATTGGTCTAATTTGAATTTGAAAAGAAAGACTGATTACCCCTTGGTTAACTGCTAGTTAGTCAGACTAGTTCTTAAGACACAGTCCCAGCTGGCCCCAGCTGCTCTTGCAATCTGCAGAGCCTTCGTAACCAACAGCAAGCCAGTATCGGTTGAGTGGACACTTTTAAAGCCTGATTATAATCCAGCTGGTTGTTCTGTGAAAGGAAAGATGATACCTGGTTGAAAACAACCCGCTCAATGAGAGAGAAAGTTCTGTAACTTTCTATAAGTTAAGTGTTTAATGTATAGTTTTTTTAAGCAGTGGGGTTACCAGGGCCTGCTTGAAGGTAATGGGGAAAATACCTGAGAGGATAGATGTGTTGATGATGTGTGTGAGTGATGGAAGAAGTATGAGAGAATAAAATATAAATAAAATAGTGGGAGGTGATGGATGGGGGCAGAAGAGAGAATTAAACGTTTTGAAGAGTTTTAGTGTGTCAGAAGTACTGTTGATCTTTTTATGATATTAGTTATGAAGTTTTGGTAGTGTGAACCTTGACAGAATAAGATGAAAGCAAAGACAATATATAAATCAGAATACATATATAAAATACAAATAAACAGTAAATGAATTAATCCTTCCTATAGCAGCAAATAATAATCTAAGCGACAGAAACAGAAACTGGGTCTTACGTGCTAATCACTTCTCCTGTAAATGGAGTATACAAATAAGTGAAGTACACAAAACAAAGAATATTTACATTCTGAAGCCAAAACAGAATGTATATCTGAAATGGAAAAAGAGGTATCAAATGAGAAGTTGTTAATTTGTAAACCTTTTACATAGACAGTAAATTGATTATAAGCATAATTAGATTAGTTTAGCTATAATTCAATCAAAAATTCTATACATTCTATAATTCTAGACAATGTCTTTGATAATCTCCCATTTTTAACTTAAATATAAAGGTCTTTTATTTTATTTCAAATTACAACATATAAATGCAAAGTATTTTTGGAGGAATTTTTACGTAGAGTGAATGGTACCCGACTGAGTTTAATTCAGTTCAAGGTTTTGCACCGTAGAACACAGATTGTTTCTTTTAATCCTACTTTTGACAAGATCTGTATAAGATGTCACACAGGTGAAGCAGATCTGACATGTTTTGGATGTGCCCCACACTTACTGTTCACTGCACTGATAAAAATGATTTTATGGTGAAGTAAATACTACAGAAAAAACAAATGTAATTTCTACATGGAAAAAGTTAGTTCAGGCAAGAATTTAAAAAACTAATTCTATATTAGTACTCAATTCAAGAGTGTAAAAATTATAGTGTAAATATCAACATTATAAAAATTAAAACTACTCAACTTTTCTAATACTGGTGTTCCCATCATGCACTGGTCCTTGAATAATTAATGAGGTTGATTTTTCGCTGTTTTCCTTTACACTGTTTTATCATTGCTTTTGTGGTTAGGTTTAGTAACTTGCCATTTTGTGACATTTGGAGTTCATTTTCTTCTCAAAATGGCACATTTATACTCAAAATCGACCCATCGAATGTTAAAGTCATTGTGTATTGTGTACCAAGTATTGAGGTCTCTGTGTTCAGGTGCAGTGCTGTTGCAGGAGAGAAGAGGCGTTCACGGAGATCTACAAAACATAGGTATTTATTACTACAAAGGAAACAGGTACAACCAACACACATAGAATAACATCTAGAACGGACAAGGAGTGAAGGGAGTGAGTCCAATATAAAGGGAGTGCTGATGAGGAAGTCCAGGTGCAGATGATCAGTGATGATGGGGAGAAGACGAGGGAAGTGAGTGCAGGTGTGGAGACAGGAGGATCATGGGAAATGGAGTCCGGGAGACAAGGGAACTGTGGCATTACCTCCAGGGGTGGGCGCCCTGGGCTGAAATGGAGGTCTCCAGGGCGGATCCATGAGCCATGGCGGGTCAGAGGCCGAGGGCGGCCATGGCGGGTCAGAGGCCGAGGGCGGCCGTGGCGGCTCAGAGGCCGAGGGCGGCCATGGCAGGTCAGAGGCCGAGGGCGGCCATAGAGGGTCAGGGGCCGTGGACAGCCATGGCGGGTCACAGGCCAGGGTCAGGGGCCGTGGACAGCCATGGCGGTTCCGGGGCCTTGGCAGGCCATAGAGGGTCAGGGGCCCCTTGGCAGGCCATAGAGGGTCAGGGGCCCCTTGGCAGGCCATAGAGGGTCAGGGGCCCCTTGGCAGGCCATAGAGGGTCAGGGGCCCCTTGGCAGGCCATAGAGGGTCAGGGGCCTTGGTAGGCCATAGAGGGGTGGGCTGGAGTGGGCTCGTGGCAAGCTGGAGCCGGCTCGGCTGAGACTGGAGATGCTGGCTCGGCTGAGGCTGGAGATGCTGGCTCGGCTTAGGCTGGAGATGCTGGAGATGCTGGAGCGGCTGGAACGGCTGGCTCGGCGGCGGCTGGAAGAGGGGTCCAGTCCATCCCCTCGTACATGATTAAAATCCCCACAAGAACTGGAGCGGGCTCTGCGGAGACTGGAGAGGGCTTGGTCTTCTTCCTCTTCCTCTTCCTCACCCAGACTCAGAGGGTTGAGAGTCCAGCAGGATACAGGTGAAAAGTTCACTGGAGGGGTATGTGGAGGAAGATGGAGACTGACGAACTGGCCAGGCCGCCTGTGTTTCTGGGGGAACTGGACGAGGTAAGCCCGGAATATCCGGAACCTCTTCAACAACGAACTCAGAACCATTTAAATACAAAATCAGATTAATAGTATCGTTTAAGGAAACATAAGGCAAGGCAAGGCAAGGCAAGGCAATTTTATTTGTATAGCACATTTCATACACAATGGTAATTCAAAGTGCTTTACATAAAGAAGGATAATAAAAATAGAACATAAGGAAAAGAAATAACAGTAAACACAGAAAATTTTGCTATCTGGATGGATGAGCTAGGAAGTCTTAGGGAGTTTTGTTGTTGTTGTTGTTGTTGTTGTCCATCAGAGTGGATCTAAACGGATCTATCCATCAGAGCAGATCTGAATGGATCTTCCTCACACGACAGGACTGCTACCTGTTAAGGCACTTCAAACTGATAAACAAAGTTTCAATCTCCCCTTTTGCCAAGACACCTCAAACTGCACCACACAGCCCTAATCCCCCTTCCGGAGATATCTTATCTATGCAACGCAGTTCAAATTTCCCCTTTGGAAAATGTCCTGACTGTAATCCAGAGATATCTTAACCATGCACTACAGCTCAAATTTCCCCATGGTTTATCCCCTATCCAAATTTACCAAATTTAAACCTAATCACAAATGCTTTCTTCCTAATTCTCCCAGCTCTTTCAACCAGACAGCAACATTTAAAATGCATTAAAAGTCAGAATAACAAGATGATACATAAAAGATATAAAATACATTAAAAATGAAATAAAAACAGGAAAAGGAATTAAAAGAATTAAAAAAATACGTATGAAATAAAATGCAAACAGTTTGGACATAGCACAGTGCTCAATCAGCAAATGCATTGATAAAAAGATGTGTTTTGAGTCTGGATTTGAATGTGGCTACTGTTGGAGAACACCTGATCTCTTCTGGAAGCTGGTTCCAGCTGCGGCTGGCGTAACAGCTAAAAGCAGACTCTCCTTGCTTTGAGTGAACCCTTGGTATTTCTAAATGACTTGATCCTGATGATCTGAGTGATCTGTTAGGTTTATATTGTATGAGCATATCTGCACTGTATTGAGGTCCTAGGCCATTGAGTGATTTATAAATAAGTAGCAGTACTTTAAAATCAATTCTAAATGCAACTGGAAGCCAGTGCAAGGACCTGAGGACTGGTGTGATGTGTTCATGTTTTCTGGTTCTGCTCAGAATCCTGGCAGCAGCGTTCTGTACGAGCTGCAGCTGTCTCATGGTCTTTTTTGGGAAGACCAGTGAGGAGCCCATTACAATAATCCACCCTGCTGGTGATGAAAGCATGAACAAGTTTCTCTAAGTCTTGACTGGAGACAAAGCATCTAATTCTTGCAATATTTTTGAGATGATAATATGCTGATTTAGTTATTGTCTTTACATGGCTACTGAAACTTAGGTCTGACTCCAAAATCACACCAAGATTCCTGACTTGATTTTTAGTTGTTTGATCCCTAGAGTGAAGGTATGTGTGTTCACCTTGAGAACTTCATCTTTGTTTCCAAATGCAATGACTTCAGTTTTGTCTTTGTTTAACTGAAGGAAGTTTAGGCACATCCAATTTTTAATTTCATCAATGCATTGGCACAGAGAGTCATTGGGGCTGTAGTCGTTAGGGATAGGCTAGGTAAATCTGGGTGTCATCTGCATAGCTGTGATATGCAATTGGTTCTTTCTCATGATTTGGCTCAGAGGTAGCATATATAGGTTGAACAGGAGGGGTGCAAGTATTGAACCTTGAGGGACTCCACATGTCATGGATGTCCACTCAGACTTATGGTCACCGATACCACATAATAACCTCTCCCTTCTAAGTATGACCTGAACCATTAAGGACCATCCCAGAAAGCCCCAACCCAGTTTTCCAGCCTGTCAAGAAGAATGTTGTGATCACAGTGTCAAATGCAGCACTGAGGTCGAGTAGAACCAGCACTGATAATTACCTGTATCTGTGTTAAGGCAATATCATTTATTATCTTTATGAGTGCTGTCTCTGTGCTGTGATGCGGTCGGAAACCAGATTGAAAGTTGTCAAAATATCCATTCAAGCTTAAGAACTTGTTCAGCTGATTGAAAACAACTTTTCAATGATCTTGCCTATGAAAGGAAGATTTGAGATTGGTCTGTAGTTGCTCAATATGGTGTTATCCAGATTGCTCTTTTTCAGGAGGGGCTTAACAACTGCAGTTTTCAGGGATTTTGGAAAAGTCCCAGAGAGAAGTGAGGCATTTACCACTTCTAGGAGATCTGCTTCTAAACAGTTAAACACACTTTTGAAAAAGATGTGGGAAGTGTGTCAAGGGCGCAGGTTGATGTTTTAAGGTGCTGCACTGTTTCTTCCAAAATTTTACCATCAATTGCTTCGAAAACAGACATAATAGCTGCTTTCTGAGGTTGTGATCTAATCTGTTTTACCCCAGTGCAGCTCAAGGATATGCTGATCGCCTTTCTGATATTATTAATTTTCTCAGAGAAGAAGGAAGCAAACTCACAGCATTTGCTGTCTGAGAGCATTTCGCTGGGAATCTGACTTGGGGGGTTAGTTAGTCTCTCTACAGTAGCAAAAAGAGTGCGGGTGTTTAGGTTTCTGTTTATAATATTTGAGAAGAAGGTCTGTCTAGCTTTGCCTAGTTCCACATTGAAACAAGTTTTGTCTTTCGCCACATGCACTCAGCTTTTCTGCATTGTCTTTTCATATAATCGTCAGGTTCATCAAAATGGATTGTGCTCTCGTCCAGTCCCTCTGGCGTTTAAACAAGCGTCTGACCAATTCGTCAGGAAAGCTAACTCGACAAACTCCTCCACATACTCCTCCACATCTCCAGCGAACGTCCATACTGCAAGAGTCCAATTAGGTGGTCTGCAGCCGACATAGGTGTGGGAGGCATGGGAGAAGCTGGAGCTTGGGAGACGACGAATAGGCCCATCTTGTTAGGTGGATCTCCAGCAGTTAGGTCCGTTCTTCTGTTACAGTGCTGTTGCAGGAGAGAAGAGGCGTTCACGGAGATCCACAAAACATAGGTATTTATTACTACAAAGGAGACAGGTACAACCAACACAGATAGAATAACATCTAGAATGGACAAGGAGTGAAGGGAGTGAGTCCAATATAAAGGGAGTGCTGATGAGGAAGTCCAGGTGCAGATGATCAGTGATGATGGGGAGAAGACGAGGGAAGTGAGTGCAGGTGTGGAGACAGGAGGATCATGGGGAAATGGAGTCCGGGAGACAAGGGAACTGTGACATCAGGTGCCGTGTTACTTCTAATATGTAGATATGGTGTCTACACAATATGTATTGTATGATTTACTTTCTAAGTAAAGCATACATTTAAAAAGTGTAGTTTAATTCAGTGTTTAAATTACTAGTTTAAATTACTCAACCTTTTAGCCTACTGGCCAAGTTAAAATACTTTTTTTTTGTTAATTTTACTTAACTTAGTTAAGTAGAGTTTACTTAATTCCATATGTGAAATTTACTTTTAAAAATATGCATGCATATTAAAGTAAAATTAAGTAAATAATAAATAAAAATTAACTAAATTTTACTTATTGCTTTTTTCAGTGTGGTCAACCATATTCTATACACTTTTTAAAGTATGTGAAGTAACTGAAGCCGTGTGCTAAATTTGCTATATTTTGTGCTCCAGGTGATGAATCGAGTCTGACTCAAAGACATCTAAGCATGCCTTTGTGTCTTTATTGGCTCCCAGATCTACAAACCCGCCTAAAGCATTGCATTGGCTTCAGGATTTAATGTTATACATACACTTGGAAAAGATAAATATTCAATTAGAGGTTCTCATGGTAACACTTTAGAATAATGGTCCATCATTAATAAGTTTGTATTACAAACAAACTATACATTAATAACTATGCAGGAAGTAATGCAGGACTAATGAGTAGTACTACATTAACACTTCAGCTACTTCTATTAATTAATATAGAAACAAGCTTAACTAATCAGTAAGTAATATCAAATTTAGGACTAAGATAGTTCCTTATATGTAGTTCCAAACGTAGGTTCGGGAGGAGCCTAAACATTCAGTCCTGTCAATCATCATTACGAGCGTATATAAGCAGCAGTCACTGCGTCATCCCAGCGACAATTCTTCCAGCATCCCTCCTCCTCCCCATCTCCTCCTCTATTTCTCTAATTCTCCCTTTATGCAGTACTGTTATAGGGGGTACTCGGGTTCGAGCCTCCTTCGAGGACAGCAACCCAAGTTTGTTTTACCACTAAACATTCATACTGAATGGGCAGGCGAACTTGTGAATAGCTAATCAATAATTAGAGAATGAGATTGGCATCATTAAGAACTAATAGGTAACTATGACAAATTATAAAGAATTACTAATTAATTATTCACAACATTAAAGTGTCTGAGATGTGAGCAATTGTCTTTTTTTACTCTCAGTGTGGTCATAAAATGCATCACTAATTACTCAAGTACCTAGTCATTCTTCAAGAACTACTAGTGATCTGGACCATTATTTTAAAGTGAAAAATATGTTTTTCACATTAAAATAATGGTCCTGATCACTAGTAGTTTCTGCATAGTGCTAGGTAACACTTGAGTAAAAAATTATGCATTTTATGACTATATTCAGAGTAAAAATGATGACTGATTATGTCTTAGACACACAATAATGTTTTACAATTTGTCAGTTAATAGTTATAAATGATGGTAATCTCATTAGGTAATTATTGATTAGCTAATAAGGAACTATCTTCTAAATTTGATATTACTTACTGATTAGTTAAGCTTGTTTCTATATTAGTTAATAGAAGTAGCTGAAGTGTTAATGTAGTACTACTCATTAGTCCTGTATTACTTCCTGCATAGTTACTTATTAATGACGGACCATCCCTAGTGAAAAATAAATATACTAAAATCTTTTTGAAATACATTTATTTTTTGCTAAATGTACTACAAATGCATTTACATTTGCATGTACTTAATATAAATACCCTGCAATTGTACTTTTAGTATACTAAATTGGTATATTTAAAGTCTGCTAAACTGGAACAAGCATTTTTTTGTTGAGGTCCAACTAAAGATATACTTATGTATGTTTGATTATGCTAAAGTGGAACTATTGCAAGTATACTTTAGTACAAGTATATATATCTTGCATTCAAATTATACAGTGATCATACCATCCTTACTAATAGTGATATTAAACACATTTTAGGCTTAATATTTAGAAATATGCGAGTCATTCTACGAAACGGGTGCCATTTGGGTCCGCAACATTTGATCAGATGCATAAGGCACAAAAAATGTCCCAAAGTTTGTTTCCAAAGCTTAAAAGTTATTAATTCAAGTGTTCTTTTTAACATGATATATGGTCAAATGTTTTTTTTGAAGATTAGCATACTATTTTTAATAATTTTTCATTATTACATAGCCAATTTCACATGTCCGTGTTAACCAACATGACATTTGCATCTAAATTATCACCAAATAAGTTCTATATTTTTTTCAAACATATACTATTTTCAGGATTATTTGTGTGTCCCTGTTTACACAAAATATATTTATTCACAATAAACCTTATTTTTTTTGTAAATATTTTATGATTTGTGCGTGTCCCTCAGTTTGACTTACCACCCCGTCACACTAACTTGTTTTATCTATAAATAATGCACTGTTCCTTTAAATGACATCACAAAGCCTAAGTAACATAATTTGAGCCTTATAGCCACCTTGAACAAAAGCAGGCAGCTATGTACATTTTTTTTTACATTGTTTATTTGTTGCTTTTTCATGTTAGGCAGGGCCCGTCAAGCTTAAACTTACCACCCCGTCACGCAAAATAGATAGGGAAAACTATTTTTATTATTATTTTTTTTACATTATTAATACAAAGATAATTATATTTCAGATTGAATGCATGTATGCTAGTTGAGAAACTTGACCACAGGGGAGATTTGCGGACATTTTGGGATGAAATTTACCACCCCGTCACAAAAACGTGACGGGGTGATATGTGACGGGGTGGTATGTGACGGGGTGGTAAATTTCATCCCAAAACGTCCCCTGATAAAAATCACATTCTGGGGGGTAAAACTTTTTTTTTTTGGCAGTGTTTCCCTTGGTAAAATGTGCATTCCAAGGGCTAAATATCATGTTATTTGGGCTCGCTTCAACCCGTGGACATGGAAAAACAACCCGCGGCAACAGTGTAAAAGTAGCCTAGCCCAATTTCGCAGGAAAAACGCAAACTTGGCAACACTGTTTGGTTCATTAATTCACTCATTCACTCACTCACTCACTCACACTTGAAGGTCTCCCCTCCCCCAGTTTTTAAAGTTTAAAGCCAGCAGATCATATAGAGTAACACTTTGTCCATACCACCCCGTCACATCAGTTACCACCCCGTCACAGGGTCATTTTGTTAAAAGTTTATGGAAAGATGAAATATTACATAAATTAATGTTGAATTATGTTCTTGTTGTGTGGACTGATCAGATAAATATAACTTTATTTGTATTTTTTAAGTAAATTCATTTTTTCAGTACAAACAATGAGGCCATTGAAAGGTCAAATTCATGTTTCAAGATTAAAAATCTAAAAAATAAAAAATATATATTAAATTACAGACTTTCTATTGATGGTTTCCAAAAAAGCCTTCATCAAAGTTGTCCTAAAACCTTCTTCTAATGACAACTTTGATTAACCTTTTTGATCCACTTCAAATACTGACTACTGTATATTAATGGGTTTTTAGCTAGTGTGAAACCCCCAACAATAACCAACTGCAGAACCGCAGAACCATACGTCATGACAGTCTGAGAACGACAGCGCCAGACGCGCCAGACTAACAGCCTGGGGGCGGAAGTGGGCAGAGTAACGGTCTCACGTCGGATGTGAGCGACAAACAAACAAACAATGGCGGAAGAAGAGAACAAGAACACGGTAAAAGTTTCTTTGTGTTGTGTTTTTAATCGATCACGTTTATTTGTTGTGTATTTATTCGATCGTTAACACTTAACATGACTCAAATATTTTGTAAATGGGCTTCAAAGTCACTTTATCGCGTCTTTTGATATTATGCAAATCGTCTCACGTTGCTTGCGCCCAGGTGAAAAAATACTAACGTTATAGTAATTTATATAGTAAATACTAGTGTTTTTGAACCATACTATAGTACCATAAGTACTTGAATTAATTTATTGTGGTAATTCTATAGTTGCTGTGATAACATAACTATAGTAATATAAACAAATTACTTTACCCAATATTGTACTAAGTTTTCTACAATTTTAGGGCATATTATACTACAATATACACTACAGTTTACTGTAGTAAAAACTAAAGTATACTACAGTATTTATAACAGTTTATCAGTTCACTATAGTTAATACTATAGTATTCTGTAGCATTCATTAGTGTTGTAAATACTATAATATATATAGTATACAAAAATGTACTATAGTATGGTTCAAAAACACTATAGTATTTACTATAGTATTTTTTTCACCTGGGTGGTTACATATTCATGGTTTGTGATTTTACTTTGTTGTTGATGCTGTATTTTATTTCATTGGTTACATTTTACAATACTGACCAATGTTTTTGTGGATTTTTAGAGGCATATTAGTGTTGGGAGATGCTCCGCTTTACTTCATTTACAGTGATGCAAAACGTGCTGCAACAATCTCCACTGCCCAGTGTTCTTAAACTGACCAGACGGCACAAGTTGAATGCACACCTTCAAATTCTCTTCAAAAAGGTTGTTGTTCATGGAGGTATGAAAGTTTCTTTTGTATTCTGAAATTAAAATGTTGTTTTTGCAATGCAGTAAGTAGTAATTTTGACTTTAGAACAACGAAACTTGTTTCTTTTATGCAATTGTTATGGTTATATATTTAAGTTTTTCTGTTTTGATTTTGCAATGCAGTAAATTGACAAGAAGAACCACCATAGGACAGTGGAAGTTGATCAAAAACAAGGTTAGTTTCATAAGACTTTCATAAACACATAAGCTACTTATACAGATGGTGTGTTGTTATATCTGTCAAATCTTTTCAGGAATAACTTTAACAGAATAATATTCTGTTGTTTTAGAATGCTCCGTTGACCGGCTCTATTGACTGTGGGATCTTCATGTTAATGGTAAGAAAAAGAAGGGAAAGTTAAATTTTTTTTAAAAATGTTCGAACTTATCTTTTCATTAGAATGAAAAACAAATACGAGGGCTTTTCATACTTTAAATAGTTAACCCTGGGTGATTGTAAAACCCAGGTAAACGGAATCCTGGGTCATCTTGATTCACGTTTGATACTGATCATCATTTACCTGAGGTTAACAATTAATTCTGAGTATTCATACACAGCGTTTCACACTGTACACTAAGTGTTTCACACTGTTTCACTAAGTACTGGGTTAACGTCCTTATTTGCATATTTGCAGTGCCAGTGTCACTGATTGGATGAACAAAGCACACAATATGTTTACATAAATGCTCAGGCATTGCACATCCTCATATTACATATAGCCAACTTCACTGTCAAGTTTATCTTGAATGGACATTTCAGAATATAAAAGAATTAAACAGTATTTTCTGCAGCATTTGTTGTTTTTTTCTTTCCATGTGAATTGCTTGCCTTTTTAAAAAAAAAAAAAAATTAAAACTGAACATAATTGATTAATTTCACTAGTGACAGGGTATGATTTGTCTTATATAAACATGAGAAAAACAGAATGTCAAAACTTTATTATATATGCTGTGCTGCATCCTGACTACAACACAAAGTATTGTTAAATACACTTCTAACATTTCATCCCATTTGTTTGTACCCTTCTCTCATGAAGGAGCCGTGGATCACAGAAGACCTCTGCGCTGCACTTGAATAGCTGCACAACAATCAAAAGTCTTCAGAGGTTTAGTGGAAGAGCTGTGCTTTCTGATATTGAAATAGGAAGACCAGGGAAAAGCCCTTCTTCAACTTTCACAGGCTGAAACGGATGATGACAGACAACTGGCCAAAGAGCCTTTAGTGTTTTGCTTACAAATTAAGGATGATATGGACATATGTTTGAGTGTCTGGACAAAAACAGTCTTGTAATTAATTGCATGTTTATGGAGAATTCTTTTTTTTTTTTTTTTAAAGATTTAATTTGTCATCATGTACCTGCTGTTCAATTTACACTCTTTAGTTTTATTTTGTAATTTGAGTAAAGCACAGCTAGTAGCTATATAATGCTTTTGCTACTTAGGGGGAAAAGTACATTTTATTAAAATTAAATAAATAACTTTTGTGTTTTGTTTTTGGGTTTGATGGATCTGAATTTGCTTAATTCATGCAATCTAGTGTACAACCGTGTAATGTGTATTATACAGTACAGTCCAAAAGTTTGGAACCACTAAGATTTTTAATGTTTTTAAAAGAAGTTTCGTCTGCTCACCAAGGCTACATTTATTTAATTAAAAATACAGTAAAAAACAGTAATATTGTGAAATATTATTACAATTTAAAATAACTGTGTACTATTTAAATATATTTGATAAAGTAATTTATTCCTGTGATGCAAAGCTGAATTTTCAGCATCGTTACTCCAGTCTTCAGTGTCACATGATCCTTCAGAAATCATTCTAATATGCTGATTTGCTGCTCAATAAACATTTATGATTATTTTCAATGTTGAAAACAGTTGTGTACTTTTTTTTTCAGGATTCCTTGATGAATAGAAAGTTCAAAAGAACAGCATTTATCTGAAATACAAAGCTTCTGTAGCTTTATACACTACCGTTCAAAAGTTTGGGGTCAGTAAGAATTTTTATTTTTATTTTTTTGAAAAGAAATTAAAGAAATGAATACTTTTATTCAGTAAGGATGCATTAAATCAATCAAAAGTGGCAGTAAAGACATTTATAATGTTACAAAAGTTGGTTCATTCTGAAATTCTTGAGTAAAATATATACATTTTATGACAAATTAATAAATGTTTATCATTTTTAGTGTTTAAGCTTTGTGTTCAATTAGTATTCAGTTAATTAAGACAAAACAAACTTTTAAAATATTAAAAGGTTACAAGAGGGTTTTAATACACACACATAGGCTATATATATATATCATTTTTATGTGTTTGTGTGTATATGATTAAGCTATTAACACAATGCGAGTACCTATCTATCTATCTATCTATCTATATTTCAGTTAGATCGTTTTAATACAATATTTGACATGGTTTTAAACTTTAAAAAGCTCACAATGGAGCAATGCCTACGAAGATAAACTTGCTCCGCCCACTTCCGCCCTCAGGCTGTTAGTCTGGCACTGTCATCCTCAGACTGTCATGACGTATAGCAACCTCTAGTGAAAAAATTATTACATATTCTACCTTTAAGTGTTTGCTTTTTTAGTGTTCTCAGTATATGTTGGGTCCCTCCCTTCGATTAAATGTCCAACGTGTATTGGGAGGTAATATCATATAGATGGCTTTCATGAAAAGGAATGGTGACTGCTGTTGTTTTAAATGTTGTTTTAAATGTTTTTGTGTTTGTTTCTTTTTAGGTTTTCCCAGGCAGTTGCACTTGAGGGGCAGTGGGCGCACGTTTGGTGTTTTTGTGGATGCAGTGGTTTGGTGTGTGGGTTTTCACATAGTATGTAATTGCTGTGGTGAATTTTTGGTTTGGAGTATTATTAACTTTTCACTCCACTTGTGCTACCTGGTTTGTTTTGTTGTTTATTTTTTTTATTTTTTTTTTTATTTTTTTTGTGTCTATGCTGGAGTGTATTTTGGTGTTTGGTGGTCATTACAGATATCTTTAATTGAGTTTTGACTAGTCAAAATATATATTACAGATATCTCAAATCGGATTTCTTACTAGTGCAATTATAATTGCAGATATTTCTAATTGTCATTCTGACTAGTCGAATTATAATTATCACTCGTCAAAATACAATTGTTACTATCTTTAAATATATTATAGATAGTCAGAACAAAGGTTTAAATGCTAAAATGGCTTGCCATACTCTCCCTCACAGCCAATCATCACAGTGCAGTGATCTTCGAGTCGCGCCACCGTTGTGTGCAATGTATCGGAAGCCAAACGCACCAAAAGTGGGATGAGTATGGTGTTTCGAAGGGCTCAAATATTTGACTTTGTATGGAGTTCCGCTGGTTTAATTAATTTAACGCTGTTACATGCACTCATCTCACTGAACGTGACGTCTGCGTCTGCTGCAAGGGTTTCCAACACATTTCATACACTTATTCGTGCTTTATTATACCTGTTTATTCTCTATTATTATTTTCTCTCATCCTCAATTATGTTTAATTAGCAATTAAGTGCTTTTTACCTTTCTTATGTATAGATTTATTCCAAATGGTAAATATTTATACAGATATAAATTATGTATGCCATTGCTTCATATCCACAGATACCCACATGAAAAAAATACTATAGTAATTTATACTATAGTAAAGTGTATTATACTGTATATATTATAGTATTTACAACACTTTGTTAATGAATGCTACTGCATACTGTAGTACTATTAACAACAGTGAACTGATAAACTGTAATAAATTCTGTACTTTAGTTTTTACTACAGTATTGTAGTGTATTGTAGTATAATATACCCTTTAGTTGTAGAATATGTAGTACAGCATTGGATAAAGTAATTTTATATTACTGTAGTTGTTCTATTATCACAGAAACTATAGAATTACCACAACAAATTAATTCAAGTACTTCAATTCAAGTATAGTATGGTTCAAAAACACTATTTACTAGAAATTAATATAGTAATTTTTTCTCATAAAAAAGTTGTTCTAGCATGTATACACCACTAGGAGTCTCTATAACACAAAAGAATGCATTTTTTTAACATTGCTATAAACATTTGGGCCAATTTAACTAACAAACAATATTCGTAATTTCTAATTTTAGGGTTGTAATATTTAGTTTTAGAGTTTCGTCAAAGTTTAATTGACAGGCGATCTGACAGAACTAAAATACATTTACACCTCAAAAGACAAAGGCGAGGACACTTTATTATTATTATTATTATTATTATTATTACTTATTACTTATTTATTTTAATTTTTTTGTAGCCTAAATGCTTTTGCAGTGTCTCCTTAACCTTTGGAGCAACTGTAAGATAAAAAGTAAAAGCTTTATATCTTACTGAGGGTTCAACATCTCCCTGAAAATAGCACTGATACCCACCCACCCCCCACCCCCCGATTGCTGTATTAATTCGATTGCCCAAAATTCAAGATATGTGGACAGAAAATGTAAGCCTTTATACTTATTTCATCATATCACAAAGACTGCACAAATGTGATATTGATTTTATACAACAGTTAAATAAACAAGAAGTTAATATTAACAGACTTACGTTTTAGACACAATATTATTGCCTATTTTTGCTCTATTTCGCCAATAAAAATAGCTAATTCCAAACAGAGCCCCAACGCTGTTTTGCGTCTCTGAACAACATGACGGTGTTTCGTCTCTGAAAGAATCAAGTTTAAATAAGCAATCACTCACTTATTAATAGTGACTTGCTTCCACCTACTGGCGGTTTTAATTTTACATTTAAAGTACATTTTCATTTTTAAAAAAAAAAGCATTTCAAATATCAGTAGGCTATTCAACGTTTTAGGATTAAAATATCAAAACATTGTTTCTGCATTTGTACCTGCAGGTTAAACATTCATGTCCTGCATTAAGATGTGTAAATGCATCTAAATGCCTCTTCAGATGCTTCTTTGTTTCCTACATGGCAAAGATGAATTTTGTTTATAATGATTTTATTGGTTTTGTAAAAGCCACAAAAGCCTTATTATTCTAATTCACCTTATTGATTAAATATAAGAATTTGACGCAAAAGATAATGCATACACTCCAAAAAAATGCTGGGTTAAAAACAACCCAAGTTGGGTTGAAAATGGACAAACCCAGCAATTGGGTTGTTTTAACCCAGTGGTTGGGTTAAATGTTTGCCCAACCTGCTGGGTAGTTTTATTTAACTCAACTGTTGCATAAAAATTACTGTATTGCTTGCTTAAAATGAGCCCAAATATGCTGGAAATTAACATTTATTATATGTTTAATAAATGAGCATTTATTAATAAGATAATGATAATAAACAATAACATTTTAAATTGCTTATAATAAATGTACACCTTTTGATTATTATTGTTGCCTCTAGTAATTATGTGTCTGATTTTTAATTTCTCACCTATTTTGGATTCATTTTAAGCCAGACATATAGTCATTTTTAATCAGTAGTTGGGTTAAATAAAACTACCCAGCAGGTTGGGCAAACATTTAACCCAACCACTGGGTTAAAACAACCCAATTGCTGGGTTTGTCCATTTTCAACCCAACTTGGGATGTTTTTAACCAAACATTTTTTAGAGTGTACTTCTAGAAAAAAAGGGCTTTATAAAATAAAAAAAATGTCCATAAAGCGGCAATAAACATAACTTTTGTTGTAAAATATTAATTTCTATCACTGCTGTGAACTGACCACGCAGAACATGAAGAATATCAAAAACTTTAGGATTAAGCAGTGCACGGCAGTCCTGCAGCGCAACATATTTATTTATTGAAGGGGCGGGGCCTGGTTAATATTGTGGAATAGCATTACAATTTAAAATAATGGTTTTCTATTTTAATATATTTTATATTTATTTATGTAGGCCTAATGCAAAGCTGAATTTTCAGCATCATTACTCCAGTTTTCTGTGTCACATGATCCTTCAATGTATTGTCAACGTCGGAAACAATTGTGCTGCTTAAAGTTTTTCTGTGATATTTTTACAGGATTGATTGATTGAATCCTGGCAGATTATTATTCAAAACATAGAATATATATCATTTGGACAATTGTTGAATAAATTTTTTTATAAAAGAAAGGAAAATGAATAATAAAATAAGTTTATATAGGTATACCTTTAAGCAACACAAACTTCACTAAAGGATTCCTTTAAAGGAGACATTTGTTGTAGACTTTTTATACTTTTTATGTTACCTTTATACTTTTACAAAGAGTGTAATAAAAATAAATGTCTAAAAATGTCTAAATTATTAGTATATATTAATATGTTTATATTTAATATGCACTTGATTATATATATAAAAGTGAGCCGAAAGAAAACGCAAAACAAAAAAAAAAAAAAAAAAAAAAACTGCGGAAAAAAAAGACAGACACATGAATGACAGGTGTCATTTATCTATTTATGGGGGGCGGGCCGTGCCAGTTCTAAGGCTAAGCAGGCGAAGGATAAGGCGCAGTATGGCAAGCCGTTTTAACATTTAACAGCTTGACTGAATATGTGTTGCGGATATCTGTATTTCAGTTTTGCCTCGTCAAAAAGAACATTTTGGATATCCGCAACTACATTCTTCCTATCCATAATTGTCATTTCAGATATCCACAAAGACATTCTTCCTAGGACAAATGACATCACTTTTGCCATTCATTTGTATGGGGTTTATCATTACAGATATCTACAATTCAGTTGCAGATATCCACTATGTGAATTACGGATATCTGTAACTGGATTGTGGATATCTGTAATTCCAGTTTGGGATATCTACAACTTGATTCTGACTAGTCATAAATCCAGTTCAAGATATCTTAAATTCAACTCAATTCAAGATATCTACATGTTCCTTTTCAGATATCTCAAATTAAGTTTCGACTAGGCGAAATGACGTTGTAGATATCTGTAACTGGAATTATGACTAGTCAAAATGGCGTTGTAGATATCTCAAACTGGAGTTAGGGATAGTCATAATTTAATTGTAGATATCTATTATCAATATTGGATATCTTGAAATGAATTTGATTAGAGATATCTGAAATTTGAGATATCTGTAACTTTCATTCCGCCTAGTCAAAATGTAATTGCAGATATCTTGAATTAAGAGTTTTGACTAGGCGAAATGACGTTGCAGATATCTTTATGCAAATCAGGCCCGCATCACACTTTTAGGCGGGAGCAGAGCGTGTTGTTCTTATCATTCAAACGTAACTCGTAACTCGTAACTCGTAATTAGCACCATGCCATAATCACTAGTCATAATGACGTTTGAGATATCTTTAACCTTCATTCTGCCTAGGCAAAACTGAATTACAGATATCTGCAATTGTCATTTAAGATGTGACGAGTTGGGGGGCGCTGTGGAGCATGGATAGTGAATAGACGCGTTCCTCACCTGCTCCTGCAATTAACTCATAAATTACTGCACAATCTGCTTTATGCGCATATTTGTTGTAAATATAAGTTTATAGTGCTCTCTAGCATGTCAAGGCAAGCCAATCGGCACACTCACACGCGCGATTTGGTAGAGACAGATCTTGAACGCTCCGCGAACACTATGCGACATGGCGACGGTCCTTCACTAACGTCTGTAATTGATTTGATCGAGAAATTCAGAGAGGAGACGCGGGCTTCAATTGACGGGCTGAGGACTACTGTTGAATCATTTACCTCTCGAATACAAGTGGTGGAAACGTCACTGCAAGATGTGGATGACAGAGTGCAGACGCTGGAGAGTATGCACTCGATTGTCAAAAGAGAACAAGTCCCTAATGACGAAGTTGGATGATCTCGAAGGCCGAAGTCGCCGTCAGAATTTACGAGTCATCGGAATTCCAGAGGGGCTAGAGGGGGCACAAATCACGAAATTCATGGAGGATTTCTTCCGCGAAACGGTCGGTATTACAGCATCGGAGAACTCACCCTTGCTGGATAGAGCTCATTGCATACCCGCGCCGAAGCCGCCGGCTTCGTCACGTCCAAGGCCAATGATAGTTCGAGTACACCATTTCCAGATTAAACAACGGATTCTTCAGCTTGCCAGAGACAAACCCCTTCTCTTTCGCGGAAACAAAGTTTACATTTTCCCGGACTTCACTCAAGAGGTTGTCAAAAGAAGGATGGCTTTTGCTGATGTGAAGAAGCTGCTTCGTAATGCAGCTGTCAAATACGGGCTGCTGTTTCCGGCATGACTGCAGGTTACGTTTCAGGACCAGCGCTTTACTTTTGACTCTCCGGGAGAAGCGATGGGGTTCTACCATGAAAAGATCTCACCAACTCTGACACGTGATGAAGTCTGAAGTTTGGGAGATGGCAAGGTTACTTTGTAAGATCTTAGTTATGTAACCTGTGTAGGCTGATAATTGCGGTTTGGTAGATTACTGGGCAGTTACTCTCCTCCATGTAATTATACCTAACGTTAACCATGAGATGGTTCGCGTGTTCAAGGTTTGTATTGCATAACTTTGCATAATCTTATTTTTATCTTATTTTATATTTTTATTTTATTTTTTCTCCCCCCTTTATGGTTCTGTCTATGCACTATCTGTTTGTTTGTTTGTTTGTTTGTCTGTGCAGAGTTAACGTATTATGTATGTGCACATATGCTAGGGGTATATATTTCTGGCTATATTATTATTATTATTTTATTTATCTATTTTAGTTAACAATATATTTACATATGGAGCAAGGTGGTCTATGTGAATAGTACAGGGTTAATGGACATGTTGCGTACAATGTCCGGGAGGAAGGGGAGGGGATGGGGTGGGGTTGGCAGGTGGGCTGTTTATTTGGGGGTTGTTAGTTCTGCTTATTTTGTTCTGTGGTTACTCACCAGTGTTGGGGTCGTATTATGTTTATTTTCGATATATAAATACGTTTTCATTCTGTCACCATCTTGATGAGAACGATTTATTTATTTATTTATTTATTTATTATTAATGCCAAGCAGATACTTAGCTAACCTGATGAGGCATAAAGCAAATTCTCAGGTCATTCCACATGTGAAAAACTCTTCCGGACAAATAGTATACAGTAATAAGGAGATTAATAAAACTTTCCAGTTGTTCTATGAGAAGCTGAACAGTTCGGAGGTAGACTCTTTATCTGAATCTGATATGGAGAATTTTTTGAATGGCCTGAACATACCTAGAGTTTCAGAGGAACAGAAAGAGATGCTAAATATGCCTGTAACTGAGGAAGAAATTAAATCTGCTATCAAAGCCTCGTGTAACAATAAGGCGCCTGGGCCCGATGGGTTCACGTCAGAGTTTTATAAAGAATTCGAAGAGATCTTCTACAGTAGTTCCCCCTTTACATAAAATGCTGTCTTACTCTTTCGACACAGGTAGTTTGCCACAATCAATGTTAGAGGCTAATATATCATTAATTCTGAAAAAAAATCGCCCAGTAGAAGAGTGCTCATCATATCGACCAATCTCATTATTAAATGTTGACAGGAAGCTAATTGCTAAAATTTTGTCTAAAAGGTTGGAAGTTATGCTTCTGCATATAATTAATACTGATCAGACTGGGTTTATTTCAGGCCATATGTCCTGTAACAATATTCGCCGCTTATTGAATGTTATACAGCATGGTCAAAATATTCAAAGTGGATCATTGGTGGTGTCTCTTGATGCTGAGAAGGCATTTGACAGGATAGAGTGGTCTTACCTCTTTCGGGTTTTAGACAAATTTAATTTAGGTAACAATATTATAAGATGGGTAACACTGCTCTATGCTTCACCGCAAGCCTCTATATTGTCCAATGGTATTCACTCTCCATTCTTTCCTTTGAACCGAGGAACAAGACAGGGTTGCCCTATGTCCCCGCAGTTATTTGCTTTGGCGATTGAGCCGCTTGCTCAGGCCATTAGAGAAGACACTGCTATAGAAGGGATCAATGTGGGTTCAAAGAATCACAAGATATCATTATATGCTGATGATATACTACTATATTTAAGTAATCCTGAGTTTTCTATTGATAGGATTATTCAAATAATTAATAATTTTGGCAGCTTCTCAGGTTACAGAGTAAACTACACAAAGTCTGAGGTAATGGCTCTCAACTGTCAGAGTAACTGGACACCCACTAGCTTTCAACCTTTTTGATGGTCTCCAAAAGGATTCATATATCTTGGTATTCATATCTCACCTTCTCTAACTGGCCTATACCAATTAAACTTTGTCCCATTGATAAAGCGCATTAGGGATCTAGCACGTTGGACTAGCCTTCCGCTATCCCTGCTAGGCAGAGTGCACTTAATTAAAATGAATATTCTTCCTCGTTTGTTGTATCCTTTTCAAATGATCCCCATACTTCTTAAAAAGTCATCTGTATCTGAATTAAATAGCTCTCTTGTTTCATTTGTTTGGAGAAACAAAGGATCGAGAATGAGTTATTGCCCCCTTTTATTGAGGGGGGGGGTGTCAAAAATTATACAAGTAGCAAGCTATATTTGAAGACCCTGACATGTGGCTGGATATGAAAGGAATTCTGTACTCCCATCCCTTTAAGCCATTGTTATACAAAAAAATAAGGTTAAAGCAGCTGTCAGAGGGAATTTTTTGCTGCAGTCCACACTGAGAGTGTGGAAATGGACAAGGAGATGGGAAGGCCACTGTAATAAGCATTCTCCTCTCACTCCTTTGTTTATGAATCCTGATTTCCCTCCAGGCCTTGAACCGGGACCTTTCTTGACTTGGGTGAAAAAAGGAATCTCTGTTATTGGAGACCTACTAATAAATGGAGAGATTATTTCCCTCCTGATACCCTATGACGTCATTTTCCGTCATGAAAATTTTTCCGCCATTTTGAATTTTTTGAAAAACGTACTTTTTCGAACTCCTCCTAGGCCGTTACTCCGATTTGCACGAAAATTGAACCAGATCATCTTCAGACCATGCCGACAAAAAGTTATGGAATTCAAGTTGATTCCTTAAACCGTTTTCGAAAAAGACGCGAACTAATTGTACATAGTGCTTGTGAAAATAGACATAAGGCTGTATCTCCGCAACGCTATATTGTATTCAGACCAAACTTGGCACATGTTATCACAAGCATGACCTGAGGCATCATGCAGTGTTTCGGCACAGCGCCACCTACTGGTGCAGAGATATGAAAAATGGTCATTTTTGCTTATAACTTCTGATGGGTTTGTCCAAAAATCATAAATTTGGTCTTGTTAGATTCGGGGTATCATGTCGAGTCGATTGATATCCAATTTTCCCATATCGGCCATTTTGAATTTTGTGCTAAAATGCTGTATTTTACGAACGCATTAACGTATCGTTACAAATCTCGGTATGGGTCTTTGGCACCATGCCCTGACAATACTCAATAAGTTTCGGCGCAGTGCCACCTTGTGGTCAAAAGTTATAACAAAATTTACAAAAATGTTAATAACTTTTGACTTTATTAACCGATTGTAATGAAACTGGTCTCAGTAGATTCCTTGGGTCATGCTGAGAACATAGATATCAAATTTGCCATAGTCGGTTGAACTTCCTGTCCGCCATATTGTTTTTCTTTAAAAACCTACTTTTTCGAACTCCTCCTAGGCCGTTACTCCAATTTTCATGAAAATTGAACCAGATCATCTTCAGACCATGCCGACTAAAAGTTATGGAATTCAAGTTGATTCCTCAAACTGTTTTCAGAAAACACGCGAACGAATTGTACGTAGTGCTTGCAAAAATAGACATGAGGCTGTATCTCCGCAAAGCTTTATCGTATTCAGACCAAACTTCGTACATGTCATCACAAGCATGACCTGAGGCATCATGCAGCATTTCGGCGCAGCGCCACCTACTGGTCTGGAAATATGAAAAATCACTGTTTTTGCTTATAACTTCTAAAGGCTTTGTCCAAAAATCATAAATTTCCCATATCGGACATTTTGACCGTCAGCCATTTTGAATTTTGTGCTAAAATGCTGTATTTTACGAACGCATTAGCGTATCATTACGAAACTCGGTATGGGTCTTTGGCACCATGCCCTTACAATACTCAAAAAGTTTTGTTGCAGCGCCACCTTGTGGTCAAAAGTTATAACAGAATTTACTAAAATTACTAATAACTTTTGACTATATTAATCAATTGTAATGAAACTGGTCTCAGTAGATTCCTTGGGTCATGTTGAGAACATAGATATCAAATTTGCCATAGTCAGCTGAACTTCCTGTCCGCCGTATTGTTTTTCTTTAAAAACGTACTTTTTCGAACTCCTCCTAGACCTTTTCTCCGATTTTCACCAAAATCGAAATGTATCATCTTCAGACCATGCCGACAAAAAGTTATGGATTTCAAGTCGATATGTCAAATCGTTTTTATATAGCAGAGTAACGAATTTGACGCATGATGCAAAACACACTCTTGAAGCTGTATCTCTGCACTGCTTTATTGTATTCAGACCAAACTTGGTACATGTCATCACAAGCATGACCTGAGGCATCATGCAGTGTTTCGGTGCAGCACCACCTACTGGTGCGGAGATATGAAAAATGGCTATTTTTGCTTGTAACTTCTGAAGGGTTTGTCCAAAAATCATAAAATTTGGTCTCGTTGGATTCGGGGCATCATGTCAAGTCGAATGATAACCAATTTTTCCATATCGGACATTTTGGCCGTCGGCCATTTTGAATTTTGTGCTAAAATGCTGTATTTTACGAATGCATTAGCATATCTTTACGAAACTCAGTATGGGTCATCAGGACAATGCCCTGAAGGAGCCTGAGAAGTTTCGGCACTGCGCCACCTTGTGGTCAAAAGTTATAACAAAATTTACAAAAATGCTAATAACTTTTGACTATTTTTAACTCATTGTAATGAAGCTGGTCTCAGTTGATTCCATGGGTCATGCCGAGAACATGGATATCAAATTTGCCATAGTCAGCTGAACTTCCTGTCCGCCATATTGTTATTGAGGCATCATGCAGCGTTTCGGCGCAGCGCCACCTACTGGTGCGGAAATATGAAAAATATGAATTTTGTGCTAAAATGCTGTATTTTACGAACGCATTAGTGTATCGTTACGAAACTCGGTATGGGTCGTTGGCACCATGCCCTTACAATACTCAAAAAGTTTTGTCGCAGCGCCACCTTGTGGTCAAAAGTTATAACAAAATTTACGAAAATGCTAATAACTTTTGTTTATATTAACCGATTGTAATGGAACTGGACTCAGTAGATTCCTTGGGTCATGCTGAGAACATAGATATCAAATTTGCCATAGTCGGTTGAACTTCCTGTCCACCATATTGTTTTTCTTTAAAAACCTTCTTTTTTCGAACTTCTCCTAGACCGTTGCTCCGATTTTCACCAATATCGAACCGTATCATCTTCGGACCATGCCAACAAAAAGTTATGGATTTCAAGTCGATATGTCAAACCGTTTTTATATACCGGAGCAACGAATTTGAGGCATGATGCAAAACACACTTTTGAAGCTGTATCTCTGCAATGCTTTATTGTATTCAGACCAAACTTCATACATGTCATCACAAGCATGACCTGAGGCATCATGCATTGTTTCGGCACAGTGCCACCTACTGGAGTGGAGATATGAAAAATGGCTATTTTTGCTTATAACTTCTGATGGGTTTGACCAAAATATATTGACACCAAACTTTGCGGTTGTCATTGTCACCTCACTCTGACCATACCACATTAATTTGGTCACAGCGCCACCTATTGGTCAAAAGTGATGAACCAGTAAATCCTCATTTTTGATCATTTTTCAGCTCTTTTGCCTAAAATGATCTTAATATGTCTCTAATTGCTCACTGCTGCTGTTGGTCTGATGCTCTCCCAGCCATGTTAGCTGGCTTGTTGTGCCGTTTTTGTGCTTCGCCCCATAATTGCTGCTTGCAGCTATATTTTTATTTTTGGTATTATAACCACTGCACTAAATCATCAGCAATTTCAACTGCAACCTGAAGGCTTGGATATTAACCTTTTCCACTAGATGGAGCTATAAGATAAGGAATCGGTTTAGACTAATATTATTAAATTGTTTTCTATTCCTTTGAATGGAAATAAATGCATTGATTTATCTAATTCATTTACTTGTGTATTGACAGTATAGTTCATTTACATGTAAGTTTGTAAAATGTGAATCACTAATAGCCTATTTAATAGCCTATAATAGCCTATTTTTCCATATTTTTGTATTCTTTATTATTTATAATTATTTATTATTAATTTAGTAAAGTTTTATTTAACAGGCGGTGATTTCAATAAAATATTAGTAGTAGCAAGTAGGCTATTGCTTTGAAAATAACAAAATCAAGTCCATCACTTGGAGAAAATGCATTCTTCCCTTCACTCTAAAGAAAAATGGTTCTAAACAGAACCAAATTATGGTTCTTCAGCTTGTGAAAAGGTAGCCAAAGGAAAGTTATAATTATAGATATGAAAGTTAATTGGTAAGACTGAGATTAAGTTAATAAAACAATGAGAAAAGTACATGGTAGAAACAATGGGAGGAAGAAAAAATGGTTTTATAACATCCAAAGAAATGCTGGTAAATAGAGTAACAGGCAGAAATAGAAAGGAAGATTCAGTTATTTGTAGACTTTGATTTAATTTGAATAAGAAACAGCGGTTTTGGTGAGTTTCGACTCATTGTGCCACATTTCTATTGTGTTTGGTTTATATTTTGTGTTCAGTGTCATCATATAATGTATTTTTTTCTTTGCTTGACTGTGATGAATTTGTTCTCATCTGTGAAAAAAAGTTAGCTCTGAAATTATCAAATTCAAAATAAGTATAATAAATTAATTATCCTTAATTTTTACCAAAAAAAAAAAAAAAAAAAAAAAGTAGGAAAGAAGACTTTTAATACTTAGCATTTGTCATCTGCTAGAATCTCCTTCACCTGAATAACTGTATCTAAGATCTGGTCTCCAGTATACAGTAATTTTACATTTTTTTTTATATATATTTATAATTTTATATTTCCCACTCTATGAGAACCTAAAACTCCAATAGCTTATGTGTTGCATTTGAGTACACAGGTGCTACATATTGGATCACAATATGAACATACGCTGAATTTTATTCTTAATATTTTTTATACAGCTGCTATTCTAAGAACCCAAAACTTCTAATGATTCAATTACTAATTATGATGAACTATAAATTATAGACCACTCCCCACAACATATAATAAAGCAATGTATATCTGTCATTACCATTCACTGTTTTCAAATGAGAGAAAGCTGAGTACAAACATTGTCTTCAATTAATTAAAAACAGCAAAATAATGAGCAAACAAGAAAAAAAAATGGAAAAAAACACAAGAAAACAGATAAATATGTACAGCTGAGCTGTACAGTACATATTAATGGTTTCAAGAGTTTTCACAAATTCTCTGCAATGAACCATTGTGTTTTAAGAAATCTCAATAATCATATTTTTGAGGGACATAGAAAAGTCTTCCATAAGTCTCCTTTTAATTTTTATTTTCTAGAGAAGAAAGAAAAAGAAATACATGTTTGGGACAACATAAACATCTCTATCCCTTTAACCCTCTGGTACTGTTCAGTTCAACAGTTGAGTTTGTGGCAGAACTATTTACGGTCCTTGTATTATTCTATTCTATTTTTTTTCCACAATAACTTGCATTTGGAAATGTGGACAAAACTTGTACTGTTGAAATTATTTGTAGCAACTTAAACATACGCCAGCAACACATGAATGCATCAATATATTTATAAATAAATGTTTAGGGTTTCAAAATACAACTTTAAACTTTTGGGTTTAGTTTTTCTATCATAAACATGTGGCCAAACATACAGATTAAATGCATTTAAACATTAGAGAAACAATGGTGTTACGGTACACAGGAGGCAGACACAGATGTAAACAGGTAACTTGTCTTTATTGACACCAGTAGAGCATGGAGCATGAAACAGGTAAGCAGAGTAGAGTCAATGGATGATTAGATGATAATAATGGAGATAGTTACTGTCCTTTTCCTTTTCAGATATGGAGATGAATGAACACGCTGGAGCTTGGAGATCGCTGGAGGTGACTGGAGCTGACTGGAGCACACCCACACAGAAGACGAGACACACTGAGGGAAGGAGTCACGCTGGAGACAGGTAAGTATGGAGCGAGGAGTCCTTGAGGTAAGCATTAACAGAAGTATATGCGAACGAGACCAGACATGGAGTGCTGTGTGTGTGTGCTCTTTATGGTGGTGCTGCTGATGAGTGTGGTGATGAGGTGCAGGTGGCGGTGATCAGTACTCTGGGGATGGTGTGCGCTGGGATTGGTTGATGTTGGAACCTGACGTGTCTGTGACAAATGGTTTGCTCATGATGTAAAGTTTAACAACAATCGTCAGGCCGCTGTTGCCATCTGCTGACATTTGTTAGGCTATAACACACTATTTTATTGTTTATACATTTCTTAATGTATTTTAATAGTGTTGATCAGTAAAACAATATGACTACTTACTTTTCATACTTTATTTCAACCTATTGTTATTGCCTCATTATTACATGTATTTAATTCGTACTAAAAGCTATTCACTTATCTTAATTACAAAACATATATACAGTGGGTACTGAAAGTATTCAGACCCCCTTAAATTTTTCACTTTTTGTTATATTGCAGCCATTTGCTAAAATCATTTAAGTTCATTTTTTTCCTCATTAATGTACACAGCACCCCATATTGACAGAAAAACACAGAATTGTTGACATTTTTGCAGATTTATTAAAAAAGAAAAACTGAAATATCACATGGTCCTAAGTATTCAGACCCTTTGCTCAGTATTTAGTAGAAGCACCCTTTTAATCTAATACAGCCATGAGTCTTTTTGGGAAAGATGCAACAAGTTTTTCACACCTGGATTTGGGGATCCTCTGCCATTGCTCCTTGCAGATCCTCTCCAGTTCTGTAAGGTTGGATGGTAAACGTTGGTGGACAGCCATTTTTAGGTCTCTCCAGAGATGCTCAATTTGGTTTAAGTCAGGGCTCTGGCTGGGCCATTCAAGAACAGTCACGGAGTTGTTGTGAAGCCAATCCTTCATTATTTTAGCTGTGTGCTTAGGGTCATTGTCTTGTTGGAAGGTAAACCTTCGGCCCAGTCTGAGGTTCTGAGCACTCTGGAGAAGGTTTTCGTCCAGGATATCCCTGTACTTGGCCGCATTCATCTTTCCCTTGACTGCAACCAGTCGTCCTGTCCCTGCAGCTGAAAAACACCCCCACAGCATGATGCTGCCACCACCATGCTTCACTGTTGGGACTGTATTGGACAGGTGATGAGCAGTGCCTGGTTTTTCTCCACAAATACCGCTTAGAATTAAGGCCAAAAAGTTCTATCTTGGTCTCATCAGACCAGAGAATCTTATTTCTCACCATCTTGGAAAACTCCATGCGGGCTTTGCACTGAGGAGAGGCTTCCGTCGGGCCACTCTGCCATAAAGCCCCGACTGGTGGAGGGCTGCAGTGATGGTTGACTTTCTACAACTTTCTCCCATCTCCCGACTGCATCTCTAGAGCTCAGCCACAGTGATCTTTGGGTTCTCTCTCACCAAGGCTCTTCTCCCCCCGATAGCTCAGTTTGGCCAGACGGCCAGCTCTAGGAAGGGTTCTGGTCGTCCCAAACGTCTTCCATTTAAGGATTATGGAGGCCACTGTGCTCTTAGGAACCTTAAGTGCAGCAGAATGTTTTTTGTAACCTTGGCCAGATCTGTGCCTTGCCACAATTCTGTCTCTGAGCTCTTCAGGCAGTTCCTTTGACCTCATGATTCTCATTTGCTCTGACATGCACTGTGAGCTGTAAGGTCTTAAGGTCAGGTGTGTGGCTTTCCTAATCAAGTCCGAATCAGTATAATCAAACACAGCTGGACTCAAATGAAGGTGTAGAACCATCTCAAGGATGATCAGAAGAAATGGACAGCACCTGAGTTAAATATATGAGTGTCACAGCAAAGGGTCTGAATACTTAGGACCATGTGATATTTCAGTTTTTTTTAATAAATCTGCAAAAATGTCAACAATTCTGTGTTTTTCTGTCAATATGGGGTGCTGTGTGTACATTAATGAGGAAAAAATGAACTTAAATGATTTTAGCAAATGGCTGCAATATAACAAAGAGTGAAAAATTTAAGGGGGTCTGAATACTTTCCGTACCCACTGTAAATAAAATCTTTAGCAGATGATTAACAAAATAATCATTACTGACAGGGTGGTGGCGACGTGCCCCTTCTCCGGCGTTGGTCTCATACGCATGAGTGAAGGCCAGAACACACCAAGCCGACGCCAACGAACTAGTGGCAACGAAAGCAGACTGCGGGGTTTGCTCACGTCGGCAACGTCTGTGTCCAAAGTTGCCCTGACACACCAAACCGACGCTAAACAGCCGACGGCCAAGAAGCACGTCAGTTCTGCGCCTGCGTGAGATGAAATGCCTTTCCGAAACAGCAGGCGGCAGTAGCTGAAAAGCCAATCAGAATGATCCAATGGCCCGACGGACCGACGAGCTCCAACGCCAATTTAACATGTCGAATCGGCCGAAAAAAGGTCGACGAGGACCAACTTCAGCCGACGGTGCGGAACACACTGAAAAAACTTAGTTGGCCGACGAAGAAAAACTGCCCGACGGCTGACCGTTGGCTTGGTGTGTTCCTGCCTTAAAAAGTACACGACTGTTTCCTTTGGTTCCCACACAGCAGGAGACTCCTAGGCAGAGATGTATAAAGTACTAGAGACTGAGACTTGAGTAAAAGTACAAGTGCTCTATCAAAAAAGTGACTTGAGTAGAAGTTGAAGTGCTCTTTAAGCACCACACTTAAGTAGAAGTACTAAAGTATTCAACATTTTTTGTACTTAGTGCAAGTAGTTTATTTTAAAATTACTACTCAAGTACTGAAAGTAAAAGTACAAGTATTGTGTTATGTAGTATTAAAGAAAGTAGTCAAAAGTTTGAACATCATATTGTTTTTATTATTTCAAATGATAAACCTAAAGGACAATCACAATTTCTTTGACTGTAACTTTTTGTAAAAAACAGATTAAGTGTGATTAAGTACCACTTGAGATGCAGACAAGTTGAGATGCTTTGTTTGTTGTCAGCACTTTGATTTCATTACCAAAAAGTTTATGTTGACTAATAGTGTAATTTTACCATATACAATTGAATAAAATTAACAGCTAGCTAACAACAACTTGCTTTGCACTTTTTTTTGTTTTCACCTCACTCCAGTCTAAACTTGGCTAAATTATTTTTTTAGGTAATTTTTCTACACATTGTCATATAAATAACCTGAAAATACTGTAGTTCATTAAGATTAAATCTTACTAACCACTCTTACTAAAAAAAATGGGGTAAGCACACTTATATTCTCATTTCAAGAGGTGTTCTGAGTAAATGATTTGTTTGTAACACTTTATAATATGGTTTGATTTGTTAACATTACATTAGTTAATGTATTAGACTAATAACCAACATGAACTAACCATGGTCAATACATTCGTTACTGTATTTATTAATCTTTGTTAATCTTAGTTAATAAAAATACAGCTGTTCATTGTTTGTATATGTTACTTCACAGTGCACATTAACTATGTAAACAAATAGAGAGCAATTTGAGAGCAAGACAGCGCTCGTGTTGTTTTAAGACGGTGAATGCGCGCGCGCGGCCGGGGCGCTCTCTCTCTCTCGCTGCTCGTTCTTATATGCGCCCTGACAAGTGCATTCTATTCTACATCACTCACCAAACAAATAAGGCTTTGGCAGCCGCAGGTGCAGGAAAACTGTTATTAGTAAACATTAGTTATGTCAGTGTAAATCTATACTACCATTAACCTATAAAACACTACTACACTATAAAAACGGGCGTGTGATTAAGCAGCACCAAAGGAGACATGCTCTACGATTTATTTTTGGCAACAGTAGGCTGTCATAAAATAAGAGAAAGTTGACATTAGTGATGGGTCAAAAATACTATTCAACGCGCTGCGTGACAGCCTTTATGATAGCCAGCTAGTTAACGTTAAGTGAACACCGCAGCATGTCGCTAGTTCGCAAAAGGGCTTAACTTACCGATGGGATGAAGGTGGTGTTTTTGGTTCGTCCATCTTTTTCGCTGATCAAAAGGCAGAACGGGAGCACGCGCAGTCTTCTTTATCGCTTGATTCGCTCGATGTGCCAGCTTAATCAAACCTGCCATCCACCGTTCTGGCAGTGGTAATGTGGGTTTGGAATGGAATGATTCGTAACATTTTTATAATTGTAACGAGTAACGATGCAGCACATAAAAAAATATCGGAGTAAAAGTATTAAACTCTTTGAAAATATGTACTGAAGTAAAAGTGGAAGTAGGAGAAAAAAATAATACTCAAGTACTAAAAGGCGGTATCTGTACTTTACTAAAGTACAGTAGTGAAGTAGTTCTACTTCGTTACTATACATCTCTGCTCCTAGGCGGATCCGCATTCAAGTCGCCAAACCCGTGTGACTGTCACATTCGTTTTGGCGCTGCCCAGAGGATCAGCTCCGCCTCCAAGCGGCGCCATAAATTCTACTGTCAATCAGCGGATCCTGAGCGGACCCATGTCGGATCCGCGGACGCGCATGCGCCTTTACTGTAACGGTTGTATCAATTTGTGGGTCCCAAATGGACACGCCGCGGAGGTAAGGTTTTAATCGCGGATGCAGCGCGGAGCCCACGGTGGGTCCGCGATCGGCCTGCATTGCGGATCCGTCACTGCGCGCAAGTGGACGCCGACACGGGTCTGTTCACGGATACGTTCCGGAAGCCGCGATACCTCTGCGGCCGATCCACCACGGAGTCCTTTTGCTGTGTGGGTTGGTAATCAATGGCACGCTCCGCCCCCCATAATTATGGCGCAGACTCCGTGCCAAAATCAAGCTTCTGAACGACCGACCGATTGATCGAACGTCAAACCAAGCGTCTATCCGAACGTCTTGTACTTTGACCCACGTGACGACCTGACATTACGCCAGCGTCTTGAAATTAACTGGTTTTTAACCATGCAAGGAGCCAAGCTGTGTAAAGACTATAAATGGACATTATAGGCACTAAATAAATATATTTTATACCTAAATACTGAATCCTGGACATTACAGGCAATACACATCTAAAACAACACTAACATATTTTTTTCCTGAATCCATGTGCTTGTGATTGTTTTACTTTCAAAAAGCAGACTGTCCCTACCTACATTCTATATTCTTAATTTGACCTATAATATCATTCTAACTTGTTTTTTATTGTTAATTTTATTGCCTGCTGTACAATGTTCACAGTACATGCAAGACACTCTGAATTAATAAATTGTTAATTATTGTAATTGCCTACTATGGTATACCACCTCTTTATCCTTTTTTTCCCATGAAATCAACAGAATATCCAGGTGATATCATGTGAAGCCTCAGGAGAGCCTTTAAAATGTTTTGAATGAATGTTTAACATTACAATTCCTTTAGTGGACAGTTGCTCTTACCCTCTTTCCTTCAACTCAGTTGAATGAGATTTTTGTGACAGAATTATCTGTAATTATCTGTAAAAATTATCTATCTACACACAAATAAAAACTGGGATTGATTTGGTTGATTTAAAGGTATGTACCCCTCAAAAGTCAATATTGAGGCATGTCTTTTAGAAAATATATTATCTATATAACTTATACTTTACATTCTGTAGAAGTGTTGCTGTGTTTTTATTTTATTATCAGACATGACCTTAAAATACATACTAGTCTTGTGTAGGCTAGCCTACATCATAAAAGCAATTTCTCATTCTCTTGAAAAAAATTGAAAATGCTTTGGTACACTCATGCAATTGATTATGTAAGTGTCTGCTGTTTCCTAATTTATCAATTGTCATGTTGATTAAAATAAATGATATAGTTCCCTGTTGAATAGTTTTACCCCTCAAAACATCTAGGCATTAATTCCATGCATTCCTTGCATGAATCATTAAATGCAAAATGGTTGAACTAGTTGCAATAAACTGTCAACCATATTTTCTATACATTTCTATTAGACTTTTTTTTTTTTTTTTTGTAAATGTGTCATGAATTGAAGAATTGCAGAGGTGAATTTTGAATTTCACAAATGAAGGGAAATGTAAATGGCTAGATCAGAACACGATAGACAGTCACTTTTTTAAATGAAAGATCAAAAGGATTTTATTTCGACCGGTCGAAGTGCGAGTAACCGATCTTCCCAACGTGTTGTTTACCTGTGAAGACACATTGTAACACGTTTGTGTTTTTCTTACCTAAATTTAACTCATGATTCGATTGTATCATTGTCCACATTTGATTATTGCGACAGGTGATTGCATGATTAAAGTTAAATAAGGCAACAGATTCTATTATTAACAAACCGGCCATGCTTGGATGGCTAATTTGGAAAAGCACAAGACATTCCACAAACATTTTCTCCATCTCCCATTAAAAGTTTCAGGAAAACACTACAAAATTTACAGACTACTCGAAATTCTACGAAATTTGAAACATTCAGAGATTAGATCTAATCTTGGAATGTTTCAAATTTCGTAGAAATATGCTTTATATATATATGCATTAAAAATGATTAATACCATATCTTATAGACACAGATAAGGAATGCATCAATTTGGTTTAACAAACTGAAAAAACGTAAGATTTAGGGATTAAGGAATTAAATAATTTTAGGTAGGCTAAATATTACCTCGCACACACATCGGAAATCGGCGTCGTCTTCTGTAAACAGTAAAGTTTGATTTGATTGGCCAAAAACGTTTACATATTTTCAAATCATATTATTTAACTTATAGAAATAGAATAGCTGCAAGATTCCTTAATGCTTATTATCAAATTATACTATTTATAATTACATAAAACAATTATAAATTAATTATAAAATACTGTCCCTGCAAGTGTATCAATAGGCCTTTGATGTGACCATACTTTGTTTTTAGAACCACAGTCCAATTCGACTACTTAAAGTAGACATGTCAAGCTTTCTATAGATATATTTCTCATGTCTGTGAGTCAAGCAGACTATACTGAGTTTCGGTTCATATAGCAAGACGCGCTCCGGTTCACGCGCAAGTGATCGCGCCCGCGCCTCCATGTCATGATTATGTTGTCTGCTTTATTTGCTTCTTATTTATTAAATCTAGGCAATTGATTGATGAAACATTTGATTAAAATTAAGATACAATTTTTACAAAACAAAATTTACTTTAAAGAAAGGCTTTCTACAAAACAAAACTTAATGAAGTGGTCAAAATCATGTCTGACCCACTCCATGTCTCCCGATATTTTGCGCATAGTATGATGTATCCTCTTATCTTACTCATGCTCTTCACTTTTCATTATCAAATAGATAAAATTAAAAAATAGCATTATAATAGGCCTATTTAAACATAAATATGAAACTAAATACGTTTTCTTTAATGCCTACCAACAGCTGTTCAAACTTTGTTTATGCACTGTTTAAGGCAAGCGCGAGCTCCGGGGGCGGAGAGCACGCGATTTAAAGGGGCCGCAACCTGAATCGGCGCATTTCTAATTATGCCCCAAAATAGGCAGTTAAAAAAATTAATTTAAAAAAATCTATGGGGTATTTTGAGCTGAAACTTCACAGACACATTCAGGGGACACCTTAGACTTATATTACATCTTGTAAAAAAACATTCGATGGCACCTTTAAATGGAGCATCTTTCATGTATGATGCACTGCAATGCACAAGGAGATGCAAGACACAAATGTTATTCTTCAGTGCACAACGATTTAAGTTAGATTGTGTATGTAATGCAATACAGCAGCACATGTTGTGTTATCTCTTTAATGTACAGCGGAATGAGTTAGAACTTATATACAATGCACTGAAATTCTGCATGTGTGCTTTTTTGCACTGCAGTGCAACAAAACGTATATTCCATGTGTTAATCTTAACTGCACGACAGAATAATGTCACCATAGGCTGCCATTCAAATTCAATTGTTGATATCAAGAATTGATTTCTTACTAGTTGAAATTCTAATTTCATATATCAGAAATACAATTCTTACTGGTAAAAATCATAATTTTTGATATCAATAATTACGTGGTTACTAGTGCAAGTATCTATTCTTGATATCAACAATTGAATTGGTACTAGTAACAATGTTAATTTTTGATATCAATAATTTGATTTTTACTAGTGACAATGTAGTTTCTGATATCATGAATGGAATGTACTAGTAAGAAAGCCATTTTAGATATCTGAAATTATATTTATCAGAAATACATTTTCAGATATCAAAAATAAACATTTTTACTAGTAGCAATTCAATTGTTGATATCAAGAACTGACATTTTCTAGTGACAATTGAATTATTGATATCAAAAATTCGCATTTTACTAGTAGCAATGTAATTATTGTTATCAACAAAGACAGCTGATATCTGAAATTGCACTTGCAACTAGTGAAAATACAATTACTGATATCTAGAAATGCAATTTTTACAGGTAAGAATAGCTATGGTAATGAGTTAATGAATATTAATGAGATCTGGTTTACCCATAATCCTCTGTAAGCCAAAGATGGAGGAAGAACATCCATCCAGAGAAATGGCTCCTTAATTTTTTCGTTTAGTTAATAAAATATAAAACTTATATTATGGCTTGATTTTTTTTTTTTTTTTTTTTTTGGGTAAATTGTTAAAAAAAGTAGTTTCATCCTGTTGTTTTATTGGCCACCGGGTCCTTCGGAGAATTAACGGAAAAAATGAACAAAGCATTCATGTATCATTTATTTTACCATTGACATGAACATAAGAAAAATAACCTCATGTCGTTTTTTCATGTTTATTTTTGTTTTCATTACACTTTCTAATGCATCAATGGACTATTTTTTTTATCGTTCCATCCATGACATTTACATACAGTATGGCTCTAATACAGAATGTGTCGTCATCGTGCCCAAATTCGTGCCGGTGTTTCTCTTTGATTAAAGGCATTATAAAACAGTGTAATGAAACGTTATTGGCTACTGAACATTTTTACTGTACATTTTGATGTATTATTATGTACACTGACACCTTCTCATATGGGATAGCCTAATAATGAGCCAAAATATTTGCACTCTCTGTCCAATGGGTGCGTAAATATGGCATGATAGCTACACTGTAATGTGCTAATAACTTTTATTATTTTTATATACAGTAATATGTTGTCCATTAACTTGAAGTATAGGGCCACATTGGACAAGATGTATGATAAAGTCTTTTTGAACCTTTTTCCTATTCCCGTCGGCCATTTTAATGTCACATTAAATATGACACTGGATAACTCGTCTGATAGTCCAGTTGCATATATATTTGAATGAATATGCATCTGGAATGTCTCTCAGTTGCAATGGGTTCGGAGTGGAATAGACAATGATTTAATAAGAATGTAATCTTGCCCAGCCTGTTATTATTATTGTTGTTTTACTTTATAACTATAAACCTACTTAAAACCTAATGACAGTAGTATCATAAAATAAAAAATGAATGCTTTATTCGTAAACTTTTTTTTTCTGTTTTGGTAAAATGCATCTACTGTTCCATTACATTGTTATCATGAAGTGTTGTTTTAGTGATTGTAGTTTACTGAGCATTTGCCTGTAAAACAATACGGAATAGAACAGAATCAAGATATGTTATGTTAAAAGAGATGAATAAAATGGTCTCTTCATTTTAAATGTACAGCAATCATGTCTAGAAACTTGACAAATAATATTTTATTGGGGCATGTAAAAGTGAAAAAACAAACCAAAAAAAATGATAGAAAAAAGATTAAGGATAAAAGATTCCTTATCGTATGGCCCCCTTCTAGTGGCCAACATTAATATCACAGTCTTAATCTTCCAGGTGAAATGGCTGTTTTGAATCTGATTTTACACTCACCACCAGCATCATAAATTCATAAAACTCAGCATGTGTGCTCATTTTTTTTGTTCTCCATGTTTACAAAGTTTTTAGAAGTTTGATATACATGTGTTGGTAATGGGCTGTTCGTGCTCATACAGTAATTAAATGACCCAATATTAAAGGTACAATTTGTAGGACCTGCCACTAGAGGGCGCACTACCAAAACAATAACAATCGCGTGGTTTGATGACGCTAAGAAGGTGCGTGGAATGATGGGATTTGTTGTCTTCTACTCAACCGCTGACGGCCATCAATCAGACGGAAAGATAAATCATGGATTTAACGGATGAGGTAAAGTTTTATAAATGTATAAACTATGGATCAGACGCGTCCTCGCGCGAGTCTAGAGACGCGATGCCCCGTGTTTGGCGTGTATGCCCCATAATACTAATCGTGTTGATCGTTATAATGGCATACGTTTTCTGTAAAGATACGAATCAAAACAAGTCACCTGTCGAGTAAAACACAAGCGAGATCGGCATCTCTTTCTAGGTGAAGTTTGTCGTGAAGCTCTCTCCATCTAGAAAATGCAACACCGATATTGATCCTCACTCTTTCTCTCCTCTTGTTCCAAACTCTTCTTCTTGGGTCGTTTGGTTGGCCCGTACGCTTACGTTTACGGGAGCTGTCCTTGTCGACAGAACCAGCGGCAGATGGTAAACAGTAATTATGTTCCATAAATAAGTAACACAATCCACCATAAAATGTGCAAGAAGTAAATAAGGAACTGCTTGAAGCAAGCTAGTGGTTTGTTGGACGCTAGACACTACTTCCGCATTTGTCCACGACACTGTCATGTGATGATGTGAGGATGTGGTTTCTACGTCAGTAAAGGCGGTAACAAAGGGTAACTGACGTCATTGACAGGCGACTGCACTGCCCCGTGTCACTGTTTAGAATGGGAATTTTCTCATGATTTACAAGTAGTTGAAAACATTAGAGATATTGTTAGTAATCAGCTGGACAAAATATATAACACTAGCCTAGTGGTTTTTGGATATTTTACTGCGAATATCTTGTACCTAATTTAGCGCATTCCCAGTGTGCGTAGCTGTATCCCTTCTAGACCTTACCCTAAAATTGGTGTCTTCTGAGTTAGAAAATAAAAGTGCTTCAGAGAATTATTTTAAGCATGCAGTTAAGACAATTTGATGCATTCCACATAGGCCTGCACAAAAAGCAATTGGCCTAAGATTCATTCTATTTGCCCTATGTAAAAATATCAGTATTTTATTTGCGACAACCCGGGAGCCTGTTCTCTTCTTGGACGAGTACAGTTTAAATCCGTGGGAACAGATTGCGAAATGTGGGCGCGGTTTACAAATTTGTGGGTATATGCGGATTGAAAAACAATATGGTTTACAAATCTAAGCGCACAGATTGGATATTCCAGAGTACGTTTAATTTTGCACTAAGTGAAATAGCAATAGATTCTATTCACACTAAGTGAAAATAGCACCATTTCTTATATGCTACTCAAATGTAAAAAAGGGGCTGTAAAATATGGGGCTCAAATGTAAAAAAGGGGCAATGTGGGAAAAAAAAAAAAAAAATATATATATATATATATATATATATATATATAATATTTTTTTTTTTTTTTGATAAAATAAATGCAGCCTTCTTGCAAAAACATAACATTATATATATACATACATTATGGGATGAGGTGACGTCTTTAGGGACAGCGGGACAAGTTCTAAATCAACGCAAAATTATGGTAAGGCAAAAGGTCTAAGCCACCGGAGGCCGATTTAAGTAACGTAAATAAATAAAAAGGAAGAGGGGAAAACATGCAAAAGATAAAGGCATGTATGCAGCTTACTCATATCGTAATAATAGGCAAATAATAAAATATAGGGCCTATCAGAGCTATATGGGCAAACGAACTCGTTAAACAAACATAATAGCCTACTTTAATATTTTACTGTAAAGTTGTGCAATTTTGTAGGATTGATGGTATTTTGTAATAATTTAAGTATATACATTTATATAAAATAGCAACATTTTATGTTAAATCCACTTTAATAAAGATCTACATTTCTAAATTTCATTCATAGTGATAGACATGAAAAATGTGCCTGGGTTAATTGGAGGATTACTGCCATCTACTGGAAAGCAAACACTTAAAGGTGTCCTAGAACGTTTTTTCACAAGATGTAATATAAGTCTAAGGTGACCCCTGAATGTGTCTATGAAGTTTCAGCTCAAAATACCCCATAGATTTTTTTTAATAAATTTTTTTAACTGCCTATTTTGGGGCATCATTAAATATGCGCCAATTCAGGCTGTGGCCCCTTTAAATCCTCGCGCGCTCCCTGCCCCCGAGCTCTCGACTATAAAACATTGCATAAACAAAGTTCACACAGCTAATATAACCCTCAAATGTCTCTTTACAAAATGTTCGTCATGCATGCTGCATGCATGCTTCGGATCATGTGAGCATAGTATTTATTTGGATGTTTACATTTGATTCTGAATGAGTTTGATAGTGCTCCGTGGCTAAAGCTAACATTACACACTGTTGGAGAGATTTATAAAGAATGAAGATGTGTTTATGCATTATACAGACTGCAAGTGTTTAATAATGAAAATAGCGACGGCTCTTGTCTCCATGAATATAAACGATGGTAACTTTAACCACATTTAACAGTACATTAGCAACATGCTAACGAAACATTTAGAAAGACAATTTACAAATATCACTAAAAATATCATGTTATCATGGATCATGTCAGTTATTATTGCTCCATCTGCCATTTTTCGCTGTTGTCCTTGCTTGCTTACCTACTCTGATGATTCAGCTGTGCACATCCAGACGTCCTGCCCTTGTCTAATGCTTGAACATGGGCTGGCATATGCAAATATTGGGGGTGTACACCCCGACCGTTACGTAACAGTCGGTGTTATGTTGAGATTCGCCTGTTCGTCTGAGGTCTTTTAAACAAATGAGATTTATATAAGGAGGAAACAATGGTGTTTGAGACTCACTGTATGTCATTTCCATGTACTGAACTCTTGTTATTCAACTGTACCAAGGTAAATTCAATTTTAAATTCTATGGCACCTTTAATTAAATTAAAATTAAAATAACATGAATTTTTAACTACAGCCACTAGATAGCTAGAGAATTAACCAATGGTTAACATTATAAAATCATTATTATAACTATAAAAATAACTCTATATCAAATTTTAGCATTTTTTGTACTATCATTTGTACTATCATGGGTATTTGAAGATATTTTGAAAAATACAATTAATTACAAGGCTGTAGAGAACAGTGCACTATTGCAGACTTATATACTGAGGTTTTAATTACATTATTTTAATATAGTCAGTCGTAAATTAAAGTGAGCCGGTCTAAGGCATGAAACTCCAGGGCTGAAAATGAGTCCCAATCCAGCCCTGCATGGTTCATATATTCTGATTCTGTTTGATTCATTTACACACTGCTGTGCTCAATCTTAAACACTTGTAACTTTTATACTTTTCTAATTATATAGTCTGGGTTTGATTTTTTCAGAGATATTGTTAGAGTAAAGTACATGAACATATATTAAAAAAAAAAAAAAAAAAAAACACAAGATCAGTACTGCACATTGATGAAAATATTTATTTCTCACCATATTGTAAAACCATTCAAATACATCCATGCCTTTCCAAAGGTTATATTTTGCACTGAAAATCAGAACATATTCTAAATACAATATATTTTATGAACAAAAAAATTTGTGGAGACAAAACAAAGCATGATTTTAAATGGAAAAAAATAGAAAAAACACCTAAGCATCATCACTTGGCCTAGCTGGATCTAGCCATAGCACTTCATCCACATCACAGGCGATGTCCTCCCTCGTAGGACAGCAAGGGAAGGATCTTCTTGAAAGGTGAATCCATCCTTGCACAGACCCTGCATCAATTAGGTCAGGCCTTCACCATGGCTTGAATGAGGGATATCCTGATATAGAGCTGGAGATCGTAAACCTTCCACCACCATGCCAAAAAAACAAACAAAAACAAAACAAAAACTCCTCAATGGGTTTACAGTTTTTTACAGACGCTGGGACACATTTCTCAATACTTAGGTCGCTTTTGCAAAACTCTTCACACGGTTCTCCTAACCAACTTTCAGCTTGGCAAAGCAGTTCATTTCACATTCAAAATGCACTACAACTACCAAAACACTTTATTCAGGTCTCAAATCAACTCATTCTTCCAGAACACTAGCAAAGGTTGACAGCCGACAAACACACTTTGTCACCCACAAAACAATGACCTAAAAAACACTAACATGTAGCATTATACAATGTTTTCTTGTGTAAAACAAGGACACATCTCTGTTTATAATTCACTGCAATATATGTTACTGGAATGAATCAGACATGATGCAGAATCCGTCAATATTTTATGTCGTTTATTTATTTTTATTTTTTTGCACTGAGTAATTACAAAATACAAGAATTTGTATACACACCATCCACTGATACAGATACAATTGAATTGTTTTTATAGCATTTACAGTTTTTTTTCAGTTGCTAACAAGCGTTCAATACCGAAACCACATTTTCAAAACTCTTCACACAGTCTGCATTACCAGCATGAATGTTGGCCAAACAGTTAATCTCACCTATAAAACTCACTCAGACCAACATTGTCGTGTTGGGTTCTTAATATATTCAATAAAGACGCAGCAGCGCTGTTTACATGGCATAACGGCATAACACTCATTTATTCTCTGACGAACTTCCCCGCTATCTTGTTAGGAAGGCCTCCTACTGCCCCCTAGCGCCCAGGCATATAACATTATTATTGATCACACCACATCTCCCTTTCTGAAAAGCATCTATATCTATCAAATAAACTGGGACCTACATCTTTTACCCCCATGTTACATCAAACTCTTAATCTCACATTTATAACACTGTGAAATATTAGGTCTACTATAACACATTTCTTTACAGACCTATTTAACACTTTCCTTTCCAGATTACACTCAAGAATATGAACTCTTTTGGTACCTAGCTCTTTTAGGTCCCTTTAGGCTAGAAATGAACACACAGTAGCCTCCATAAACATTTAACACTCATAAGCTTCCCATTAAACCCCTTTATAGACCATTTAAACAAACCACCCTGCATTGCACCCCCGAACATTTCACATTTCACTTTTTTTTTTCTTTTGAGTTCTCACAGGTCCAGTCTATCAGGCTTTTTGATAGCTCTGCCAGACCTGGTTCTCACAGTTTGAGGAGAGCCCGGAGGCCCCTCCAACGATACCTGACCAGTGTCTGTCGAAGTATCATGCGGGTCAACCCCTGTAGCATGTTCAAGTGTTTTACTGCTGTTGTCTGCCGACATGGGCACAAGGTGATGACGATTTCTCCTTAAAGTACCCTGTGATCCACTGACCAGGTAAGATCTTGGTGTTTCATGTGCAGATGTCACAGTACCTGTAGATCTTGAATCTGTAATCCACACTTGATCTCCTGGTGACAGCTCAGAAAGGTTTCTCACTCTGTGTCTGCGGTCATAATTGCTTGAGTCCATCCATCTCTTCTCTCTTTCCTTACGCTGCAACGACTGAAGGTCTGGGATGGCGGGCACCAACACCGCCGGGTGAACTGGCACTGTTGTGCGCAGGCGGCGCCCCATGAGCAGCTGAGCCGGACTAAAGCCATTGCTCAAAGGAGTGTTCCTGTAAGCCAGCAGCGCACGATAGGGGTCAGTTGCTTTCTTTAGCATGCCTTTGACGGTCTGAACGGCACGCTCAGCCTCACCGTTGCTTTGCGGGTATCTTGGGCTGCTCGTTACATGCTCAAACTCATACTCAATGGCGAAAGCTGTCATGTGAGCCCCAGTGAACTGAGTCCCGTTGTCCGTGACTAGAATCTCCGGTATGCCGTGCCTGGCGAAAATTGACTTGAGGTGCATTACCACATCCGCACTTCTTGTCGGACTCAGCTAGGCCACCTCCACATACCTGGAAAAATAGTCCACAACAAGCAAGTAGTCTTTGTTTTTCAATGTAAACAAATCAGCCCCTAGCTTCTGCCATGGCCTATCAGGTAGCTTGGAAGGCATAAGAGGCTCAGTCACATTGGCACGTTCTTTAACGCATGTTGTGCATTTCAACACCAGCTCACCTATCTGGCTGCTTAGCCCACGCCACCACACGGATTGTTTGGCTCGTTCACGGCATTTAACGATTCCCTGATGCCCTTCGTGAATTTTCTCTAGCACCCTATTCCTCATAACTGAAGGGATAACTAGCCTAGTACCCCGCAATAATAGCCCATTGTGAGTGCTGAGAACAGCCCTTTCAGTCCAGTAAGGTCTTACCAACGCATCTAATCTACTGCGGTCTGGCCAGCCTTCGATGCAGTATTTCATCACTTCGGCGCACACGCTGTCTGCACTTAGCTGTTCCCGCAGTTCGGACAGGTAGGTCTTACTTGCTGGTAAGCTTGCAATTACAGAGTCCACATAAATGTTCGTTTCCTCCATCAAGCCATCTCCATCAGTCTCACCATTCTTCAGCGGTGCCCGTGATAGCGTATCTGCTGTAGTGAGGCTTTTCCCCTGGGACGTGCCTGATTGCGTACCTGTACCTCATGAGTCTCATCCTAAATCTTTGTATTCTAGGAGGGAGGGAATCCAGCGCTTGGCTGCTCACAAGGGGTTTGTGGTCTGTCTCCAGCTCAAAATGTAGACCGGTGATGAAGTCGCTGAATCGTTCACATGCCCAGGTCAGGGCCAGTGCTTCTTTTTCCACTTGAGCATAGCGCTGCTCAGTGCTTGTGAGCGCCCTGGACGCGTACGCCACCGGCACCCAGGTTTCCCGGCATTTCTGCAGAAGTACGCTGCCTAGCCCATACGACAAGGCATCGGCTGAGATTTTCAGTTCTTTGTTTGGGTCATACAACTGCAGAACCGGAGTGGACGCTAGCTCTTGTTTGAGGCTGGTGAACGCCCTCTGCTGCTCAGGCCCCCAATACCACATGTTCTTCTTTGAAAGCAGGTCCCTGAGAGCTTTATCTTTTTCAGCTAGGTTAGGCACAAACTTGCCTAGTTGATTCACCATGCCCAGAAAGCTTCTGAGCTCACTGATGTTGTGCGGCGAATCCATCTCACGTACAGCACGTGTCTTCTCTGGATCTGAGCTTATCCCATCTGCTGAGATGATGTATCCGAGAAATTTCACCTTGGTTTTGCTGAACTCACACTTAGCTGTGTTCAGTGTGATGCCAGCTGCCTGTGCCCTCTGCAGAACCGCATGCGCCCGTGTGTCGTGCTCTGCCTGTGTGGAACCCCATATAAGGACATCGTCCATGTGGCAGACGACTCCTTCTAAGCTTTCTGTCACCTCCGTCACCATCCGGTTCTGAAAATGTTCAGGAGCTGAGGCAATACCGAATGGCAGGCGGTTGAAGAAGTAGCGCCCAAATGGGGTGATAAAAGTGGTGTAATGGGCACAGTCTTTTGATAATGGGATTTGCCAAAACCCCATATTGGCGTCCAGTTTTGTGAATAACTTTGCTCCAGACAGCATGCCTAGCGTCTGGTCCACGGACGGGAGGATAAACTTTTCCCTGCACACCACTTCGTTGAGGGGAGAGAGGTCTACACAGATACGTATTTCATCCTTAGATTTCTTTGGTGCGACCACCATGCCAGAGCACCACTCTGTCGGCTGTTCGATCCGGCTGATAACTCCTAGCTGCTCCATGCACTGGAGTTCCTGCTTTACTATTCCCATCAAGGGCAAACATAAATGTCCTCTGTGGTGTGTTTATCACCACATTTCAGAATTTCTCTGGCTACACCCACTACAGAGAGAGGTACACGGCCTGGCCCAAAGAGTGCTTTGTTGCTTGGAGTGAGACTGTATGCGGTGCCACTGCATATCTGTCTATACACCTGCTCTGGTATGACAGACACATCTGCCCCAGTATCAATTTTGAATCTCACATTAGCACGCCTTACTTGTAAGTCTACAGTCCATGCATGATCTCCAGCATCAACAGTTCCCAGAAATATGTCATCATCTTCAGTGACAGCACTCACACTTTTGGTAGACATGCACACTTTTCCATAATGTCCTCTCTTACCACATTTGTGGCAGTCTGCATTCTTTGCTGGGCACTGATATTTAGCATGTGACTTACCACATTTAGGGCATGACTTATGCTCTGCTCCTGAATGTGTTTCATGCTTGTCTTTGTGCTGTTTCACTGGCTGTCTTTTATTTTTCCAAGCTAGCTGTTTTCCTTTCTTAGTGTGTACTGCATTCACTGTCGTTTTAATAGCCTGTGCAGCATCTCCTCTCAGATCTGTTTGTTGCCGTTTAATATCCTCAGCTTGTCTGACCATATTAATGGCTTTTGCCAGATCCAGCCTGCTCTCCATCTGCATTTTCTGTGAAAGCACAGTGTCTCTAATGCCAACTATGATCTTGTCTCTCAACAGTTCATCACGCAGTGCCCCATATTCGCAATCTTCCGCCAGTGCATATAAAGCAGTTATGAACGAGTCTGCAGATTCGGACGGCCCCTGAGCTCTCTGATTAAATTTAGCTCTTTGGTAGATCACATTCTTCTTCGGCACGAAAAAGTTTGTGAAGCCGTCTCTGACGGAGCTGTATATCAGTTTCTGTTCCGCGGTTAATGTTAGGCCTTTTAGCACATCATCTGCCTCATCCCCCATGCAATAAATAAGCGTGTTCACCTGATTAGCGTCTGATGACTTATCCAGATCGCTAGCCACTCTGGAGCGCTCAAACCGTCTTATCCACTTTTCCCAATCTTGTGGCTTCGAAAAGTCGAAGGATTCCGGCGGATTTATTGAGAACGTTGCAGATGCTTTAGCGGGAAGCTGTGGAGGATCGTTCTGTTCAGCTTGCTGTCCTCGTTGTGCTTGCAACATGCTTGCTAAGTTTTCTTGATCTTCTCCACTTAGTTTTTTTTGTTTGTTTGTTTTGTTTTTAAATTTTCTCCCTCTTCTCATATAATGTCCGCTAACCTTTTGCTCTGTGTAGCACCACTTCTGACACCATGTCGTGTTGGGTTCTTAATATATTCAATAAAGACGCAGCAGCACTGTTTACATGGCATAACACTCATTTATTCTCTGACGAACTTCCCCGCTATCTTGTTAGGAAGGCCTCCTACTGCCCCCTAGCGCCCAGGCATATAACATTATTATTGATCACACCACAAACATAACACTGGCAACAATTCTCATTCAGAAAACACACATTTCATTCACAACACACTGACCTAAAAAAACACTAACAACAGGAAGCATTACATAATTGATGAACTTTTCTTTTTTACAGTTTTTTTCAATTGCTAACAAGCATTTAGCAATACTTAAAGTACTTTTTCTAAACTCTTAACACAGAAACACACAAACATCACACAATTAGCCAAATAGTTAATTTTCTGCCCAAAACAATATTTTGTTATATAAACACAAACTCCACATTTCAAAACGCTAAAAACCTTTTTCAACATATACTAACTCTATCAAAACACAGCAAACCTGATTCAAAATCGAGTCGTTCTGTCAAAACATAGCACTAGTTTTCTATTCAACATGAACATATAGTCAATCAATGACTGTCAAAATACTAACAGTTGATGACATTATGAAAACTGCATTACTGTCATGTTTCGGTTCTAACTGGAGAAAATATGAAATCCATTGTTTTTATAATTCAGTTTCCTTTTACTACAGTAATAGTATAATGCATGTAAGCCATTCTATATTTTTGGTTGAGTGTTGAATGTGTGCATTCTTGGCAACAGAAGTGAGTCATTATCTTATAGAATGTACAGTAGAAAAAGAGAAGAAGAAGAAAGTAACAGAATTGCTCAGGGCAGCTACTGGTCAGATGAGTCCCTTATGCAGAACTTCAGTTGGCCCCTTGGTTGAAATCTCTTTCTGGTGTTGGTGTGGTGTTGATGGTGCCCTCATAGAGGGTGGGATGGTGTCCCCTTGGTAGTTAGTGCCCTACGCAGACCACATATTCTGCATATATGGAGCAATGGTAGTGGAATCGTTGTAGTAAAAGCTTTACATGAAGCTTTTACTGAAATGAAAACATGAAATTGTTGCCATTGATCAACAACAAATCCAACATACATGGCCTTTGGTTACTGTTGAAGCTTTTTTTCCACCACAGAATAAAAAAAAGTATAAAAGGTAATTGTGACTTTTTATCTCACTATTCTATTTTTTTTTTTTTTTTTTGCAATTGTGAATATACATCTCACAATTCTGACTTTTCCCCCTCAGAATTGTGATATATAAACTATAGGAATTGAGTTTAAAAAGTCAGAATTGTGAGATAAAAAGACATAATTACCTTTTTTATTTTCTATTCATGGCAGAAATAAGCTTTCATAGGTTCCATGTGTAAGTGAAAAAAACAGAGATGCACAGTCCAGCACACATTCTTCCTCCTCTCCCATACCTCTTCTTCTCCCTTGTCCTGATCCAACTTCTCCTTTCCTCCTTCATCTATTCTTCTCCCTTACCCAGAGATTATTTTCTCTCTGCTCCTCTGTGTTGTTCTTCATCCACACTGAACAAATCCGATTCAAAGAGTCCTATTTTTCTGTGTCCATGTAATGGAAAGAACTTCAACACCTGACTATGCTTCCAACTGAGATTGGAATCTGCTATTTCTCAATATTTCAGTGATCTGCTAATTAAAAATGCTTATCAATTGTTTCAGTATTTGTTTTATATATTTTTTCAATACTTTTGAGCTGCTGTTGTTGCAGAATTAGAGGTTTTATCCTATATTTAATGATTGGAACACTGGGTCTTCATTTCTGACTTGCTGTGTTTAAGCATTTGCAAATAAGATGAAAAAGATCCATGATTTTGGTATGAGGTAAGCTTATATGAAAAGAAAATTTAAGCATTTAAGAAATGTGTTAATTGATTGCATTTTGTGTGAAAACGACATGAATTGTGTTAATGGTACGGTCATGTAACGTAGGGAGACTCACAGGCAGGGATCCAAATGCAGCGTTTATTAAAGTTAAGCGTGGTCATACAGGCAGGGTAAACCAGGGGCAAACAGGAACAGCAGAGGGTAGACAGAATCGTAATCCAGGTACAGGCAGAGGTCAGGACTGGCAGATAACATACACAGGTCGGTATACAAAGCAAGGGTCAGAGGTAGGCAGCACAGGATCGTCAAACAGGCAGGAACGGCAACAGACAGGCAGACAGAATAATAACGCTTAGAAATGACACTCTGGGTAATCAAGACTTCGCGGTGAGGTGGTGTGTGTGAGTCCTTTATAGTCCAGGTAATGTGTATCAGCTGGGTGTGGTGATTAGTGTGGAGTGTGCATGACTGTATGTGGCAACAGGTGATTGGTGGAGTGAGTGCATGTGATTGACAGGGAGGATTATGGGAAATGGAGTCCGGAGTGAACAGGAACAGACTGTGATCGTGACATAACGCCCCCCTCCCGGAAGGCGCGTCCTCGCGACGTAAAGGAACAGCTAGGGAGGGGGGGGTGGGTACATTGGAGATCTAACAGCAGCTGGGAACGGGATCTCCAATGCAGCCCCAGGGACTCAGGCAGCCACGGTGGGTCAGGTGGCTCGGGCGGCCACGGCAGGTCAGGTGGCCTGGGCGGCCACGGCAGGTCGGGTGGTTCAGGCAACCACGGCAGGTCAGGCGGCTCGGGCAGCCACGGCAGGTCAGGCGGCACGGCAGGTCAGGCGGCTTGGACAGCCACGGCAGGTCAGGCGGCTTGGGCAGCCACGGCAGGTCAGAGTCCATGGGTGACCCCAGCGGGTCAGAGTTCATACATGGCCCTAGTGGCCTACAGTCCATGAATGGCCATGACAGCAGTGGCTGGGCAGGGTCCCCACCCCCCAGCTCCCCACCCCTAGGTATACTGCCCCCCCCCAAAAAGTTCTTGGGGAAATCAAGGGAGGCATTGGCGGGTTCATGGGCAAGGAGCTCGGGTGGCGCCAGCAGGGCAGATGGCCTGAGCGGCAGCGGTAGAGCAAACGGTCCAGGCGGTGGTGGCAGGGCCGACCAAGGCTGCTCTGTGGCCGTATCAGGGAGAGCGGGCAGTTCGGTGACGGCCTCCATGGCCGTATCAGGGAGAGCAGACAGCTCTGGGACGGCAGCGGGCTCGGGCTGCTCCGGGACTGCAGCGGGCTCGGGCTGCTCCGGGACTGCAGCGGGCTGGTAGACTGCTCCAACGTCAATAGAGCTCGAGTTCCTCAATGCACGCAGGACAGCCAAGACATAAAAAGTGAGCACAGCCCTCTGGGCCAAGACAGGACAGACCAGGAGAGCAGGCTGTGCTGGAGCGGACTCACTGGCTGGAGCGGACTCACTGGCTGGAGCGGACTCACTGGCTGGAGCGGGTTCTGGAGCGGACTCAATGGCTGGAACAACCCCTGCATCCTTGAGCACCGCAGGGGCGGCCATCTTGCCCGTGGGCACTGGCAAGGCAGCCATCTTGTCCATCGCGTCCAGGGCGCTTGAGTTCATAGCAACCGGCAAACTTGAGAGCGTTGCAAGAGTTGAACTTGAGAGCGTAGAAACTGACGAACTTGAGAGCGTAGAAACTGACGAACTTGAGAGCGTAGAAACTGACGAACTTGAGAGCGTAGCGGCCGGCGGGCTTGAGAGCGAAGCGGCCACCGGGCTTGAGAGCGAAGCGTCCGGCAGATGCTTCGGAATGCCAGCCGCTCGAGCTGAAGTCAGTGGAGGATCATTCATGCTAGAACGCAATCCTCTCCGCTCTCGGACAGAACCAGCGACGTGACGTGATTCCGGACGTTCAGTGGGGACTTGACTTGGCTCTGGACGATCAATGAAGACGTAACGAGGCTCTGGGTGATCAGCGGAGACATGACGTGGATCTGGGCGATCAGCGGAGACGTGGCATTGCGCAGGGCGATCAGCAGAGATGTGACTTGGTGTTATGATGGTAGCCGCCATCTTGTGAATGTCCTTTGGCGCGGCGGCCATTACATGATTCGGCGAAGTGTCGCATTCCTCCGCGGCACCCACAGAAAAGGGAGAGCCGCTCAGCTGCAATGCCAGATCAATATAACATTCCAATGTCCCGTCAGGCTGATGAAATGGCATGACGGAACTGAGCGGATCAGATAGTCCACCGCGAAAAAATATCATGAGGCACTCCTCATTAAAACAAGTTAACGGTGCCAGTTCAATAAAGTCCATGACATATTCCTCAATGGATCTGTCTCTCTGACGGAGACCTATTAGCTGAGCCGATGGGTTCATATTAGAGGTGACAGAAACACTCACGGTAGCTGCTGGATCTTGGTGTGGCGAAGTCTTCTGTAACGTAGGGAGACTCACAGGCAGGGATCCAAATGCAGCGTTTATTAAAGTTAAGCGTGGTCATACAGGCAGGGTAAACCAGGGGCAAACAGGAACAGCAGAGGGTAGACAGAATCGTAATCCAGGTACAGGCAGAGGTCAGGACTGGCAGATAACATACACAGGTCGGTATACAAAGCAAGGGTCAGAGGTAGGTAGTGATGGCCGATTTCGAAACACTGCTTCATGAAGCTCCGAAGCTTCATGAATCTTTTTGTTTCGAATCAGTGATTCGGAGCGTGTATCAAACTGCCAAAGTCACGTGATTTTAGTAAACGAGGCTTCATTACGTCATCACTGTTTCGAAACAGTTCGAAATTTCAATGGTTCACCGATAGAGGGCGATGATAAAGTGAGCCCATGAATCATGCAGATTCACTGAGAACTACTGAACAAGTGTCTAGGGCTTTACCCTATGGTTTTACCTGATCTCTGATCAGTTTTATACAGTTGTAGATGTTTTAATTATACATTAGAATAATTAAAATGAATAATGGTAGTTATTAATCTCTTATTGGCCTCTTTAGCTTGAGCCATGGAACAGAGAAACAAGCCTTTAAAATTGATAAAAGAGCAAATTATACAGACACTATATTTAATCTTATTAGATGATTAGTTAATTGCATTTAATTGATTTTACTTTAAATAAAACTTTTGCAATACATTTGTTAAAGTGTATTTTTAATGCATGTTTGGCCTGAGTTTTGTTGCATTTGCACTGCTCTGACCACTAGGGGTCACCGTGGAGACGGGTGTCAGATTGTTTCGAAGCCTCGAATCATTACGGCACATTTGATTCAGCTGCTTCAGTGTTTCATGAAGCCTCGATCTGCCCATCACTAGAGGTAGGCAGCACAGGATCGTCGCACAGGATCGTCAAACAGGAAACAGGCAGGAACGGCAACAGACAGACAGACAGAATAATAACGCTTAGAAATGACACTCTGGGTAATCAAGACTTCGCGGTGAGGTGGTGTGTGTGTGAGTCCTTTATAGTCCAGGTAATGTGTATCAGCTGGGTGTGGTGATTAGTGTGGAGTGTGCATGACTGTATGTGGCAACAGGTGATTGGTGGAGTGAGTGCATGTGATTGACAGGGAGGATTATGGGAAATGGAGTCCGGAGTGAACAGGAACAGACTGTGATCGTGACAGGTCACAACAGACGGATGTTCTGCTAAATGTGTTTAGAGTTTTGAAAATGTGACTACAGAATGGACAAATGTATGTTAGCAATTGAAAAAAACTGTAAAGTTTCAATGATTTTCCACATAAATCAGTTCTTCATATAGAATACTGTAACACAATTTCACTTTATTGAAAGCATTTGTAACACGAATGAATCAGAAATTACAGTTTTTGCCCATTGCTTGAACACTATAGACCCATGCTTAGACTAAAGTAACACAACTTGAAGCTTTTGTGGTAGCACTTTATTTTACAGTACGTGTACTTTCCTGGTACATATATAGTGTTGTACATACAGGTAAAAGAGTGGTAACACAAGGTACTTACCTGACATGTATGTACATGGGAACTAATAAGAAACACTGCTGTACTTTCCAATGGTACATACATGGTAACTACTTTGTACCTATAGACAAGTGTCGGGTAATAACAGGTGCTTACTTATAGTGTCCGTATATGGTAACTAACAGACACATTACTGTACTTACTAATGGTATGTACATGGTGAATATTTTGTACTTACAGACAAGTGTGGGTAATAACAGGCACGTATGTGTGGTGATAGTAAGACACATTACTTGTACTAAGTGGTATATACAATGGTAACATGGTACTTAATATTTATAATTTATAATCATAATTATATATGAATATGTATATGATAAATTAAAATATAAATAATGATAAAATATGTAATTTGTAGAAAAATAATAAATGAATGAAAACTATAATGTTAGTAAAATAAAATATCTAATATTAAATATGAAAATATTAAATATATATAACAAAATAAATATGAGGAAAATGTGTTGTTATATAAAAATAATTTATATGTAAATGAAATTAAAATATGGAAATTTTTTAGAAAAAAATTATAATTAAAAAAAAATATATAAATTATAATTGATTAAAAATTATAAACAATAAATAAAATTAAGAAAAAATAAATGATAACATTTAAAAAATGGTATAAATTTTAAAAAAAAATAATACTAAATAAAAAATGAAAAAAAAAAATGTTAAAGTAAAAAATAAATAATATTAATACATAAATACTAATAATAAATATTTATTAAGTTAATAATAATAATATAATAAAATGATATAAAAAAAATGAAAAAAGATAAAAAGTTACTTAAATAGTTATATAAAAAATAATAAATAAAATTTTTAATATTGTTAATTATTAAACAAGTCACATCTAATAATTAATGGATTATATAAAAAAATTATTAAAATAATAAAAAAAATTTAAAATAAAATTGAAAAATATGATAATAGTGGTATATTATATTGAATCAAAATTTTAATAAAAATAATATTAATATATATAATTTAAAAAAAAATTAATAACAAAAATATAATAATCAAATATATAAGTAATAAAATATTTATTTAAAAAATAATTAGAAGATATAGATAAAATTATTTTAGAAAGAAGAAGTAAAAATAAAATAATAAACTAGAAAATAAAATATATAAAGTTATATTAAACAATAAAAAAGAATTCAGTTTTTAATAACATATATAAATGTAAATGGATATATAATATAAATATGTATGTATAATTTGAAAACTAGTAATCAATATATGAAAATTAATTAGAAAAGCATTATGAAAAAAAAAGTAAAAAATAATGTAAAACAAAGATTTATAATGAAGAAAAATATATAATAATAAATAGGTGGATATATTTAAATATTTTGAAAATTACCATATAGATAAAATGGAATTATATTAATGATGAAAAACTAGAATATATTTATAAATTATTAAAGAATGGATTTTCAAATATTAAAAAAAATTATGAAAAAAAAAAATAAAAAAGAAATAAACTAATTTATATATAAAAAAATGTTATATATTTATAAAATATAGTAACATAAATATAATTAAATATATGATTACTATTTCAGATTTTTATAATTTCAGTAAATATAATATATATAAGATAGATTAATATAAAACTATAATTAAATTTTATGAATTAATACTTAATAATTATAAAAAAAAATAACTACTAAATGTTGTATTATGTAAAATAATTTGTAAATAATTGAAAATTTAAAATTATATATGATGAAAAATTAATGTTTGTAAAATAAATTAAAATGAAATTATATGAAAATAATAAATAGTTTATAACTGTGTTTGATAATATAATAAGAAGAGATATGGTAAAAGTAAAAAGAATGACTATGACCATGATAAAAATTGTATTACTTATATAAATAATCTGATATAAAATGATAGAAAATAATAATTAGTTAATTAAAAATGAAATATAGAAAATTGAATATGAGTGACAAATGAAATTTTTATATGTGGGGTTTTATAAATAGATAAATAAGGGAAATATATAAATTGTATATTTAATATTTGATGAAAATTTCAATAATATAATAATTAAAGATATTTTTATAAAATAAATAGAATCAAAATTATATGATAATTGAAATATTAATTGATCTAAGTAATGAGGATAGATAGAAAACGTAATGATGTATTTAAAATATTTAATCAAATATTGATGATAAAAAAAATATTATAATATATAAAAAGTATTAAAATGGTATTTAATTGTTATTAATATAAACATTATTAAAAATATAAAAAAGTCTAGATCAATAATAATATAATTATAATAAATCAAAGCAAATAAATAATAGTAAAAAAAATATGTATTATTAGTCCCTGGAATAAATATAATTGACAAATTAAAATTTATAATAAAAATAATTAAAAATTTAGAGATAATTTTTAAATTTGATAAAATATGAGATAAAAGTCAATTTACAATAAAAATAAAAATAATTTAATGAAAAATAAGTAAATATTTAAGAATAGATACTACAATTAATCATAAAATATTTAGTTATTTTAAAATTATAAAATGATATAAAATGCAAAAATTATTACTCCTATTATTTATAATTTTATTATTTTATATTATATATTATAAATATATAATTTTTTAATATAGAAAATAATATTAGGATTTAAATTATTTTAATAAAATGATAATTTCTATATCGTGTTTAAAAACTTATTTTAAATAATTATTATGAAAGTATTTAATTTGTAAAAAAAAAGGTGACTATATATAAAAATAATAAATTTAAATTGATAATAATAAACAAAAAAAAAACAATGTTAATAATTAAATAAAAATGATAAAGAAACAAAAATACAGAATGAGGATATTAAAAAATTTTTAATATTTAAATCTTTTAATTAAAAGTATAGATTAATTATTAATGTTTAATAATTAAAAAAATAAAAATAAATTAATAGTTATCAAAAAAATTTATTAAAGATTGATTAAAAAAATTATAAAAATATATGTTAATATATTTATGTATTTTTTTATAATCAAATAATGAATTTATAAATTAGATAATGAATTATATAAAAAAAAAATAAAGAAATAAAAATTGATTGAAAAAAATGGAAAATATATAATAAAAAAGATATTTCTATAAATGATGAATATTATATTGTATACTATAAAAATGGACAATTGTCGGTAATACACGGCACTTATATGGGTAGATACAGGTAACTATGTTGGATTATGGACCAAATTGTGGAATAACAGGCAATTACTAGTGGTTATGGTAAACTATGTGGTACTCACGGACAAGGGGGACACAAATAATCAGACACTTATTACTACTGTTGAAACAAATGCTACCAAAATGAACTGCAGTAAACTATACAGCACTTCATAGTGTTAATATCTAAGTGTCCTTTTAAGCAAGGCTTTTGAACATGACAACTGGAGTATACAAGTTAAGTAGTGTTAGTGTTTACAAAAATGTACGTTTTGTGTCTTGCAAGTTACGTGCGCTTACCAGGGGTGAATTGCACATTAACTGGTATACTGGTAATTAACTGGTCTGTCACTAGTACGTTCAGAGTAAGTACTGGAAATAGGACGTAAAATAAAGTGAAACCCTGTACAGTAAACATTAATTGAATTACCAGCTCTACCAGGTGTAACTTACACATTAAATAACTGTATATTCACTAGTACGTTCATAATAAAGTACATGGAAATAGGACTGTAAAATAAAGGCATCCTTGTACATAAACATTACATAGGAATTACCAGCTCTTTAACCTTTGCAATAATAAGCTTAAGCATTTAAACAATTAGTAAGTTCAGTAATGTGTCTTACAAGTACCATAAATAAGTGCCTGTATTTACCCACACTTGTCTGTAAGTAAAAAAATATTTCCATGCACGTATATGCAAGTACAGGAATGTGTAGTTAGTTACCAATAAGGACACTATAAGTAAGCACCTGTATTACCCAACACTTGTTATAGGTACAAAGTAGTTACATGTATGTACCATTGGAAAGTACGCAGTGTTTCTTATAGTTACCATGTACTACATGTCAGGTAAGTACCTTGTGTTACCACTCTTTACCTGTAGGTATAACATAATTACTATATATGTACCAGGACAGTACACGTACGGAAAACTAAAGTGCTACCGCTTGGTACCATACTTAAAACATGTACCCATACCTTAAACAAAAAGCGTGCTTTGCACTCTAGTTGCTATTCTGAAACACACTTACTCCTTTATGCAACACACTTGGTCCTGCATTACTACACTCATTTCTACATAAAGCCACTTCATCAAAAATGAAATCTCAGGGTGCCATTTAGAAAAAACACATGTATCCAAAATACAAAAAACACGGGTAATTGCAACCACTCAAATACACACTGAAGGCAATTACTTGCAAAACTGAACACCAAGCAGCAGCTACAAAAAGCCCTCAGTTTAGCCATTTCAAGAACTTTGCAAGCAAGATGGAGGGAAGAAAGAGGCAGAAGAAGAAGAAGAAAAGAAGAGAAGAAGAAGAGGAGGAGGAGGAGGACAAGGTCGAAGAGGCCAGCACGGACCCTATTTTGATGATATAAGAGCAACTTTGGTGGACCATGTCATCAACCATGGCCTGACTATGAGGGAAGCTGGGCAGAGAGTCCACCCATCACAGTGGCATCTGTAATAAGAACATTCCGACTAGAAAACAGGTATGTCTTCACCTCTCTACTTCTACTCTACTCAGATGGTATTACAGCACTGACTACAGTATATCACAATACCCACATCACGTGTATATGGTATTGCAGGGTGCGAGTGCTCCTTTGCAGCCAAAGTGGTAGTTTTTGTGAAACATACCATGATTACTTATATGAGTGCGTGATACAGTATATACAGTAAAGTACTGTAAGAAAAAGAAGCAAACCGATGACAATTCGTGGTTGCATTTCTCTAGAATGACTAGAAGACCTTCTGGGGGAGGACGCTAACGCCTGTTCACACAACAGCAGGAACTTGCCGTTGCCCTAGTGAGGGCAGACAATGCCATCCGTCTCTACCAGTTAAGACAGAAAATACTTGCAGACAGGCAAGTGTTCAACAACATAAACCATGTGAGCATCACCACCATCAGATGCATCTTGGGAAAACACAACATCACCATGAAGCAGCTCTACAGGGTCCCATTTGAGAGGAAACAGCGTCCGGGTCAAAGGACTTGAGCTGATATGTACGGGGTAAGTGTAACTGTCCTTTACATTTACAATACAGTATGGTGAAATCCAGTAGCAGCGAATATGTACCATATCAGTACCACATGGATCCATTCGGAGAGCTACACAGGTACCTGTGTGATGGGGTGAGGGTTCTGTATGTGTAGCACTGTAGTACAGTAATATGTTGTTGTTGTTTTTTTTTTGTTACAGAGAATCTTGGCCATGAATGGAGCTGCACAGCCTCATGAATTAATTTTCATTGATGAAGCTGGATTCGACCTGAGCAAAACAAGACGACGGGGTCGTAATGTAATTGGCCAAAGGGCAATTGTGCACGTCCCGGGGCAGCGCGGGGGAAATATCACATTGTGTGCCACCATAAGCCTTCGAGGGCTTCTGCATCATCATGCAAAATTATGTCCATACAATACCCAACATATACTCACATTTCTAGATGCTCTCTATAATATAGTTGTACAGAACAGACCAGATCAGCCCAGGTTTGTGGTGGTATAGGATAATGTCAGTTTCCATCGGACTGCTCTGGTCCAGGCCTGGTTTACCAACCACAATCAATTTGAAGTGGTATACTTGCCCCCCTACTCACCATTTTTAAACCCTATAGAGGAATTCTTTTCAGCTTGGAGATGGCGTGTATATGACCGCCAACCACATGCCCGCATGCTCTTCTGCAGGCAATGGAACAGGCCTGCGGCGACATTCAGGTGACAGCAATCCATGGATGGTTTCGAAAATGTAAGGGGATATTTTCCCCAGTGCTAGCGAGAGAAGACATGCTGCGATGTCGATGAGTCCTGTGGCCAGGACCCAACAGACGGCGGGGATCCATGAGCCACGTATGCACAATTGCCATGATTTCTGTGTTGGGTTTTTTGTTTTTTGGTTATCTGAATTCAGTTACTGCAATGTACAGTGCTGGCAATGTACAATACTGAGTAGGCCTATTTGCTTTTTTGGTTGTTTGAAATGTGCTCCTGAAAATATCCTTCTGAAAACCAGTGAAATCAAAGACTGCAGTGTTTTATAAAGTAGACTAGTGTGTTCCCTGATAGAAAGTGTATGCATACGATGCAAGTTATGTCATTTTGTCATCAGAGTTCCAGTTTGACAAAAGGAATGTTAAACTTCGTTCGCTGACTGTGTGAAGAGTTTGAAAATGTGGTTTCGGTATTGAACAATGCTTGTTAGCAACTGAAAAAAACTGTAATTTTAAGATTTAAAAATAACATTAAAATATTACTGTAGGAATGTAGCAAATTGCTGTTTATTCAGTTTTGTATTATGTATTGTTTGAACATAAGTTTAACAGTTTGAAAACAGTATGTGAAAGCATGTGCAAATTGGCTGTAATACAAAGAGTTTTGGCAGTTGTTGTGTCGAGTGAGAAAAGAATTCATGAAATTGAGAGATGTAGTCATGAATGCATTTTGTGCCCAAAGCAATGATAAGTGATCCTCAGTTAGCCCACATAGACTTTGTTGTGCTCACTGGTGAAGAGTTTGCAAAAGTGACCTAAGTATTGAGAAATGGTCCTAGCGTCTGTAAAAAACTGTAAGGAAGGGACAGGTATGGTGGAATGTATTGGAGTGAAAATTGTGAAACCAGATTTGGACCAGAGCAGAGAGGTGGAAATTTACATTGTGCCATATGACAATGTATCTCATCTGCTATGCATCCATTTGGTCTTGTGCTGTGATGATTTTGTGCAGTCTGTCTAAAATGTGAATATGTGGCTGCGTTGTAAGGGCCTAAGTTGGCATGCTGGTGGAGGACCACATTCTGTGTGATTGCAACATACATTGTGATGTTACACCACGTTGTCCGGGATATTAAAATTGCCCTGTGACCAATGATTTTAAAATAAATAAATCTTACTGCAACATTGCCTTTGTTGTTGTTGTTCCCATTTTGCTGAGAACACATAAACTCACCTTTTGCCTTTTTATAGTACTTGCACCTGATTGTTGAGTTACAGTTAAGCACATAAGTGTCTGCACACCTGACGGCTGTGTTTGATCAATTGGTTTATAGGCATGGTATTTTGGAAAGCAGTGTCTTGAAATGGCAAAGAAGTGATATTATGTTAGATTTCTGTGTCTAAGTAGAGAAGTGGTGTAGTGTTGTGCAAACAAGTGGGTAGGTTTTCAAAAAATGTGAGGCCTGAGAATGTGCTTATAGTTGTGCAAATCTGGGCTAAGGTTTGCTCCTTGAGGTAAGTTTCAGTAATGTGTTATTTTTAATTTTAGTGTGTAAGCAATTGTAAAAAAACTGTAATGAAGCCCAAGGTGCCACTACAGGCCTATTATGTGAAGTGTAGGCTGGTGAAATGGTGACATGAAAGAAAGGACTTATTATGTTACTATTTGATAATTATGCAGCATTATGAAAAAAGTCTCTTAAACTCATCCTGCATTTATTTGATCAAAAACAGCAATATAGTGAAATATGACTGCAATTTACAATGATGGTTTTCTATTTTAATATACTTTTAAATATAATTTATTCCTATAATTTATGCTGTTCTTTCTAACGTTTTATTCATCAAAGAATCTTGGGAAAAAAGTATCACAGGTTATAAAAAATATTAAGCAGCACAACTGTTTTTAACACTGATAATAAATCATCATATTAGAATGATTTCTGAAGGATCATGTGACACTGAAGACTGGAGTAATAATGCTAAAAAATTCAGTTTTGCTTCACATAAATAAATAGATTATGTAGATATATATATCCATATATATATCTATATATATATCTATATCTACTAATTGCAAAGAGAATACTTTTTTATAGGGCAAATAGAATATTTAGCTTTTTTCACTTAGTGTAAGTAGTATATAAGAAATGGTGCTATTTTCACTTAGGTAAATAGTTCTATTGCTATTCACTTAGTGCAAAATTAAACGTACCCTGGAATATCCAATCTGTGCGCTTAGATTTGTAAACCATATCGGTTTTTCAATCCGCATATACCCACAAATTTGTAAACCGTGCCCACATTTCGCAATCTGTTCCCACGGGTTTAAACTGTACTCGTCCAAGAAGAGAACAGGCTCCCAGGTTATCGCAAATAAAATACTGATATTTTTACATAGGGCAAATAGAATGAATCTTAGGCCAATTGTTTTTTGTGTAGGTCTACGTGGAATGCATCAAATTGTCTTAACTGCATGCTTAAAATAATTCTTGAAGCACTTTTTTTTAACACAGAAGATGCCAATTTAGGGTAAAGTCTAGAAGGGAACAGCTACGGACACTGGGAATGCGCTAAATTAATATTGGGTCATTTAATTACTGTATGAGCACTAACAGCCCATTACCAACACATGTATATCAAACTTCTAAAACTTTGTAAACATGGAGAACAATAAATGAGCACACATGCTGAGTTTTATGAATTTATGATGCTGGTGGTGAGTGTAAAATCAAATTCAAAACAGCCATTTCATTGGAGATTAAGGTGTGATATTAATGTTGGCCCTAGAGGGGCCATACGATAAGGAATCTTTAACCCTAATCTTTTTTCTTCTGTCTTTTTTTTTTTTTTTTTTCACTTTACATGCCCAAAAATATATTGTCAAGCTGATTGAGGTACATTTAAAATGAAGAGACATTTTATCTCTTTTACAGTTTTTCAATGCTAACATACTTTTGTCCATTCTGTAGTCACATTTTCAAAACTCTAAACACATTTACCAGACATCCGTCTGTTGTGGCATACTATTAACACAGTTCATGGCGTTTTCACACAAAATGCAGTCAATTAAACACATTTCTTAAATGCTTACATTTTCTTCTTAAGCTACCCAATACCAAAATCATGGATCTTTCTAATATTAACAAATGCTTAAACACAGCAACGTCAGAAATGAAGACCCAATGTTCCAATCATTAAATAGCTATAAAACCTTATTTGCAACAACAGCAGCTCAAAGTATTGAAAAAATATATAAAAACACGTACTGAAACAAGTGATAGCATTTTTAATTAGCAGATCACTGAAATAGTGAGAAATAGCGATTCCAATCTCAGTTGGAGGGATAGGTCAGGTGTTGAATTTATTTTCATTACATGGACATACACAGTAAAATAGGACTCTTTGAATCAGATTTCTTCGTGTGGATGAAGAACAAACAGAGGAGAGAGAGAAATAATATCTGTGTAAGGGAGAGGAATATGAAGGAGGAAAGGAGAAGTGGATCAGGACAAGGTAGAAGAAGAGGTATTTAGGAGAGGAGGAAGAATGTTACTGGACTGTGCATCTCTGTTTTTCACCTATGAAAGCTTATTTCTGCCATGAATAGAAAATAAAAAGGTAATTATGTATTTTTATCTCTACAATTCTGACTTTTTAAACTCAATTCTTAGTTTATATATCACAATCTGAGGGAAAAAAAAGTCAGAATTGTGAGATGTAAACTCACAATTGCAAAAATAAATAAATAATAGAATTGTGAGCAGGGACGGATCTAGAAAATTATTTATAGGGTGGCAAAGGGGTGGCATGAGGTCTATGAGGGGTGGCAACACCAAAGCAAGTGCCCATGCATAGCTTTTGGAGATTTATGGCCTGACATACACAATTGTGGTCACAAAATTGCATTACCAAAATAAATAACAAAATTTCAATATCCATCATGGCACCAAGTAAAGGCACTATATGAAAAAGCCTGGAGATGGAAGGTTTCTCAGCCTGGAGATGGAAGGTTTTTGACCATCGTCCACATGACCAAATGTCCCTCCTGGATGCTATGGATGCTGCATGCCAAGACATCACAGCTGAACACTGCGGGGTGGGGATAAGGCATGCCAAAAGATTCTTCCCACGGTGCCTTGCCAGAGAAGATATCAGGTGTAATGTGGATGAGAACATGTGGCCAAATGCAGAAGACCGGGCAGATTAGAAGATTACTTTGTTTTTTTTATAATTATTTGGTTCTTTTTCGTTTGTATATCTTTGCAGTAATGTCTTTTTGCAAATAAGGTCTTCACTGCAGCAATTCTGTGTCTGTATTTTTTTTTTTACAAACTGTACATTTTATAAAGCTACTCTGAGATGGTCATTCATTTTTTGTATTGAATTTCTGCAGCAAAAGAAACAAAATGCATGCATTACTAAACCTAACCAAAACAATGAGAGAGGCTTCAAAAGAAACTACAATGCAAAACACAATCTATGATCAATACAATATACTGTCTATGTATAAGGCAGATGACACATTAAATAATGCAGTTTCTGTAATTTTAGCGGATGATGTTTTTTTTGTTGTCATGTGTTTAGATTTTGACTAAATGTTCCTGTTGGAAGGAGACAGTGTTAGTGTTTTGAATAATTATTTGATTTTTTAAAACATGTTTCAGTGTTTGTTAGACTAGTGTATGTGTTAGGTTATTGTATTTTGAAAATTAGTTTTGGGGTTTAGTTTACAATGTGTGATTTTGAGCATGAAATTAAAATTCATTTTGCCAGTTGTGTGTTTTAGGTGTGTTGGTGCGTTAAGAGTTTAGGAAAATTGTTAAATGTATCGAAAAAACTGTCATAGCGATTGTAAAAAACTGTATTCTGTGGTGGAAAAAAAGCTTCAACAGTAACCAAAGGCCATGTATGTTGGATTTGTTGTTGATCAATGGCAGCAATTTCCTGTTTTCATTTCAGTAAAAGCTTCATGTAAAGCTTTTACTACAATGATTCCACTACCACTGTTCCATGCAGAATATGTGGTCTGCGTAGGGCACAAACTACCAAGGGAACACCATCCCACCCTCTATGAGGGCAACATCAACACCACACACCCAACCCCAGAAAGAGATTTCAACAGAGGGGTCAACTGAAGTTCTGCATAGGGGACTCATCTGACCAGTAGCTGCCCTGAGCAATTCTGTTACTTCTTTTTTTCTACCGCACATTATAAAATAATGACTCAATTTTGTTGCCAAGAATGCACACATTCAACACTCAAATAAAAATGTAGAATGGCTTGCATTATAATATTACTGCAGTAAAAGGAAACTGAATTTTAAAAACTATGGATTTCTTATTTTCTACAGGTAGAACTGAAACATGACAAGTAATGCAGTTTTCATATAATGCCATCAACTGTTAGTATTTTGACAGTCATTGCGCTTTGACTGACTATATGTTCATATTGGATAGAAAACTAGTGCTATGTTTTGACAGAACGACTCTATTTTAAATCAGGTTTGCTGTGTTTTGATACTATGTTTAGTATGTGTTGAAAAAGGTTTTTAGCATTTTGAAATGTAGAGTTTGTGTTTATATAACAAAATATGGTTTTGGGCAGAAAATTAACTATTGGCTAATTGTGAGGTATGTGTTGCTGCTGTGTTAAGAGTTTCGAAAAAGTACTTAAGTATTGGTAAACGCTGTTGCAATTGAAAAAAACTGTAATCAGAACAGTTTCAGTGTATTGCTACAATAGGTAACTTATACGCGGCATAAAAGAAAACATATGTGCTGTTACATTGCATGCATAACCAGAATACATATAAGTATGCCCTTAAGGTAACTAACTTATACCGTATAATGATATAACTTAATGCGATTGTGCAGTGAAGAAAACATATAAGCTATGCACTGTTTCATTGCATTGCATACAAAACAACAATTTGTGTGTATTGTCAGTGAAGCATAACGCAGGTGCTGTTGAACGCATTGCACAAAAACAATTCCTTGGGATTTTTGAAGAGAAAACATAACGTGCTGTTGCATGCAATAAAACAATAACTTCATTTGGTTTCTGCATTAAATAGGTATATACAGAAGTTCTGTGCATCAATAAGTAACATATAATCCTGCAGTGATATAAAATTAACTATTCGTTATGCATGGAAGAGATAACATGCATGCTGATGCACGGCAAATTAATACAAACATATTAGGCACGCGATTTCATCGCAATTACATAACAACTAACTTATTATGTGACGCAATAAAGCCATAGTGATATACGAACTGAACATTTCTGTCAAAGTTCTGAATTGAATTTGACATTATTGAAACATATGAATATGGAATATTTCTGGCAAATAAGTCTCGATCATGAACTTCTATACATATCTTGACTCCATGATGATACATCAGAATACTGCAAATTTGATGTAAAGGTCATATGGCTTTTCCAAAGAGTTCTCAAACTTGAACTTTCATACAGACTATTGACTCTTTCGATGTACTTCAGTCAAGTCAAGTCAAATTTATTTATATAGCGCTTTTTACAATTGGTAAATCAATTGGTTAATCATTCACCCAGAAAGAAGTCCCATCTAGGCATACGAACATATTTTCTGGCAAATTAGTCCTTGATCAAGAACTTTCTTTACCTAATCATGACTCAATCTAATGAAACATCAGGTCAAAGTATTGCATATTTGACCCAATAGACATTTCTGGGGCAAAGAGTACTCGATGTTGAACTTTTTATTTTTTGGCTAAGAGCAGCTCTTGAAATTCTATAGATACTCATGACTCTTTCTGATTTTTTTTCAGCAGTAAGACGTCCATTTTAGGGACCCTACTTAACATTTTTTTGTCGCTCGATCATGAATATATACATAATGATTGACTTCATCGATGTTAGATAAGCCAGACAGTAGCCATA
>JAOTNS010002064.1:0-37866 GCA_028476615.1 Culter alburnus | reverse complement strand
AACAATAGCAATAAGACAGTGTGGCTGTGTCGTGACATTATCAGTGCAAAACACGTAAGAGGAGGAGGAAGTAGAGTTATATTTATTTCCTTCCTGATTAAAAAAAAAACTTTGCCTTTGAAGACAGACAGAACCTTTTTGGTAAAACTTTATTTCATGGCCACTTTAGACAGTCTACTAACCATAAGTTGCTTTGCAACTACAGGTCAGTTAACTTTCATTAGATTGTTAATAAAATGTCTGCTTAATATGCTAACACTTTATTTTGATGGTCCCCAACAGACATTCTACTGACCATAAGTACATGTCAACTTCTACTAATACTCTAATGAAAGTTAGTTGTATGTATTTGCAAAGTTACTTATAGTTAGTAGAATGTCTGAAGTGGACCATCTAAACAAATAAAGTGTCATCAGAACTGCAACAAAGCATCTTACCTGATCAACTATAATAAATGTTATCATCCACTGATATTCATTTTATGGAATTGCAAAATTTCAAAAGGCTGGCTATATATCTAAAGTCTTATTAGATGTGAATTTTGGTGCAAGATCTACTTAACACTGGTTTAAAGCAATTAAACAATATTGATTTTTCAAATAATTTTACTTAAATACATCATTTTTAATTGGAAAATATGTACAATTTAAATCTCCCAGTATAGCAATATTGTGACTACCTATATTTATACCATTGCTGACTATTTTTGGATCAAATGTGATCCATATGTTTAATAATAAAAATTGCAATATATTGTAATATAATATTTTAATTTTAATTTTAATATATATTGATTTAATGTTATTCACACAACACTGTTCCAAATGATTCATTCGGAATTATTGGTAACACTTTACAATACGGTTTATTAGTTAAACATTAGTTAATAACTAGTTAGTAACTAACATGAACTAACCATGAGCAATACATTTTTTACTGTGTTTACTAATCTTTGTTAACATTAGTTAATGAAAATACAGTTGTTCATTGTTTGTTAATGTTAGTTCACAGTGCATTAACTGTAAACAAGATTTTAATGTATTAGTAAATGTTGAAATTTACATTAACAAAGATTATTAAATGCAGTTCATTATTAGTTCATGTTAACTAATGTAGTTAACTAATGTTAACTAATGAACCTTATTGTAAAGTGTTACCGAATTATTCAAAATAGTCTAAAAAATTGTCAGAAGACTGATCTGTCATACATCCTTCAGCCTGTTATAAAGGTCATATATAACATACTTTTTTTGGATCCTGTTTAATGCAATCACCCTCATGCAAGAGCTGCATGTCAACATCAAGTGCAGCTGATAGTCACTAGTTTATATATAGTCTGAACTGTAAGGCAGTAGCTTTTAGACAGTAAAAAGGGCAGAGGTAGGTTCAGCAAAGAGGTGGATGGAGTGGGGTGACAGGAAAAGAGCTTGTCCTACATACTTCACATAAAGGTCAACAATGAGAGTAGGCCTCCTCAAGCAAGGCTTTACACATATGTAGCTCTTGAGGGAGACAGAAAGAGAGAACAAGTGATAGACAGTCATTATGAGGAAAGAAAAAAAGATGAAGGAGAAGAGCATGTTAAGCATACCATAATAGTATACTTCCCTTTACACCAAAAAAGAAAAGCAGAAGCAAAAAGGAGACTGATGACAGCAGACTTTTTTTTTCTTTTTCTTTTTAAAATACTGGTGACAAAAAAAATCTGTCTCTGTATTTGGTTTGAAAAAGTTCATCAAAACACTTCCTCATCCCAACATCCCTTTTATTCTACAATAAATTACACCAGACAGATTAGATTTTTTAATGTTTCTTAAAAAAATGGTGGTTGCTAACAAATAGTGAAATGGGACTGCAGAGGTGCTAAACTCATCTTCTCGCTTGTTCATTTTTACAGCCTCATGTTTATACTTGGACTCTTGCAAACTATTCTAACTCAGACTTTCCAACTTGCAGATTTTAAGACTGAAAGAGTTTCAGAAGCTTAGTGGTAGGGACATTGACGTCATGAAACAGATGTGTTGTTTATATATGGCCTAACTTGATCTATACCCTAATTTGAATCATAAACTTTTGTTGCTCACAGAGCTTATATGTATTCTGCAATAATCCAAAAGCCAATTAAATAATCTGTTGGATTTTTGTCGAGGGAACCAGGGTGACACTAACTTCCACGTTGTCCTACAAAAGTACGTCATCACATCTGAGCTCTGTTTATAGGCTAATTTTCTAGATTCAACCAATGAAGTGAATTTGGGGTGAAATTATCTGTTTTTCCAATCAATGGAAGATATTCAGGAAACCTGTTTGTAAACAATCAAGTTCCACAACATTGCCAGCTGATTCCATCAGTGAACTACAGCACAGCAATTTATATTTGCCTATGCACTTTATACCTGATTTCACTTTCCCTCTTTCAGTAACGATGCCTCACGCCTATCCATTCCTGAGCCCCGATCAGAAGAAGAGCTGAGCGATATTGCTCAGAGGATCGTTGCTCCCGGCAAGGGAATTCTTGCAGCTGATGAGTCCACAGGTACACTTAAGACTCAATATGCTTCCAAAATGATACTTCACCCAAATAGGGAATTCTGACTTTATTTCCTGGCTTTCTTTTACCCTGTGGTCTCTCTAGGCAGTGTTGCAAAGCGCTTCCAGAGCATAAACGCTGAGAACACAGAGGAGAACAGAAGGCTGTACCGTCAGTTGCTGTTCACCGCTGACGACCGCATCAAGCCCTGCATCGGTGGAGTCATCCTTTTCCATGAGACTCTCTATCAGAAGACTGATGATGGCAAGCTTTTCTCTGAGTTGATTAAGGAGAGAGGAATGGTGGTAGGAATCAAGGTGGACAAGGGTGTTGTACCTCTGGCCGGCACCAACGGAGAGACAACCACACAGGGTATGAATGACCTTTCTCCACACCCTTTTTAACCTTAATTTATTCTCTCTATTCACAAATGTTCACACTTTAATATTATTGTCCATTTAGGTCTGGATGGGCTGTATGAGCGTTGTGCTCAGTATAAAAAAGACGGTGCTGACTTTGCTAAATGGCGCTGTGTGTTGAAGATCACTCCCACTACTCCCTCCAATCTTGCCATTATTGAGAATGCCAATGTTCTGGCCCGCTACGCCAGCATCTGCCAGATGGTGAGACACTTTACGGCCTCTTTCTATCAACATGGATCAACAAAAGTTTTATGTAAATGACTTATAGTGAGTTTGAGAGGCCAACTGCATTGTGGGTGTCCGAAAATGCAAGTTTTTAAAAACGGGTTTCAAAATGCACTTTTTTGTAAACGAGACTGTTATCGTTTGCTTGTAAACAACAAAAACACGAATTTGTGAAAACTGTGACATCATGTGCATGCGTATTTTGTTTTCAGTCTATAGGTGCGTAGTGTTTCTTTACAAAGTGACATCGCCATCTACTGGCCTGGCATGCATAATACAGCTTTTTTAGTCATTTTCACGGATCCATGTGAACGGGGATCGTTTTGACCAGAAATCTCCAAACTTGGTCCTGGAGGGCCACTGTCCTGAAGAGTTTAGCTCCAACCAGCTCCAAACACACCTGCTTGTTGTTGATGTTTCTTGTATGCCTAATTGGACCTTGATTACCTGGTTCAGGTGTGTTTAATTGGGGTTGGAGCTGAACTTTGTAGGACAGTGGCCCTCCAGGAATGACTTTGGAGACCTCTGGGGGGGTTGACCTACACCATATACAATTAAAACACTTTTTATAGAAAACTATTATGAGAAGTCTTCATCTCATGTGAGTAAACACTATTCAGATGACTTACAAAAACAGTTTATTTCTTAATGTGTGAAACTTTTTAAACTATCACCAAATTCACCTATTCTTCTTCATGTAAACAATCAATATGTGCTTTTTTTATTTCTTTTGCATTTATTCGTATTTCATTGCAATTATAATTTTGATTTTTTTTCCCATTCTGTCCATGACACTTTCAGAAAACAGACTGATGAAAGTATTCTCATGCACAAGGTGTCTCATGATTCATTTATTCTCATTGCTGTTGTCTCTGCCAGCATGGTATCGTGCCCATTGTGGAGCCCGAGATCCTGCCTGATGGTGACCACGACTTGAAGAGATGCCAGTATGTGACAGAGAAGGTCCTGGCGGCTGTGTACAAGGCTCTGTCAGACCACCACGTGTACCTTGAGGGAACTCTGCTAAAACCCAACATGGTGACCGCCGGTCACTCTTGCTCCCACAAGTACGCCCCTCAGGAAATTGCCATGGCAACCGTCTCCGCCCTGCGTCGCACTGTTCCCCCTGCAGTTCCCGGTGAGTCGAACACACTCACAAACACACACTCGCACAGATCATCATCTTGTTAAAACATACACTATATCTTAAAGGGATAGTTCACCCAAAAATGAAAATTATCCCATGATTTACTCACCCTCAAGCAATCCTAGATGTATATGCAACCTGGTCTCATGACGAAAACGTACCTGTGGGCACGTTTTCGCGAGTCGCGAAATATGAACCAATGAGTACATATCGCTGCAGTTTCACTCTGAAATGTCCACTGAGTGGCGCTAAAAGCGTGTTGTTGTTTTTTTTTTTTTGCCGGAGCAGATAATAGGGTGAATGCGGTACGTTTTTATGACGTTGCTTTTTAGACGAATCGCCGCGGTTCTCGATTTGACATTTGCGCTCCGTTGCATTTTAAAATAACATCCCACCGACGCTACACCTAAACCTACCCGATAGCGTTAACAAAAGCAAACGTGACGTAAGAAGCAACCGCGATCGTACCGTTTTTCAGCTCGTTTAGATCGCTTTTTTTTTTTTTTTTTTTTTTTTGCCCCAGTCAGTCGCCTTTCACGGGATTCGTACCCAGGCAGGGGGGAAGTTGATAAGTCCTCGTCATAAGTCCAACTCCGTATCGGCTGAGCTACTGAGCAAGCTTGGTTACGGTCAAAAAAAGCAAAACGCGTAGAGCCGGAAAGTCCAAAGTACGTTCGTTTACAAATCGGGCGCTCCGGTAATAAGCGTTTTAAAGTCGTGACATCATATTGCGCGAGGAGACGCGAAAACGAGTCTTTATTCATCCATAATCTGACCCCGGCCGTCATCGAAACTGTGTGTGAAAACGAGCAAAAGCGCCTATTGACGTTTTACCGGCCTCTAGCATTCGTTTCTGTTGGAAACCGCAGCGAGACGTACGCATCGGTACGTAATTTTGTGTCTCACGAAAATGTGCCCGCGGGTACGTCTCTACTATGAGACCAGGTTGCGTATATGACTATCTTCTTTCAGACTAAGACAATCAGAGATATATTTAAAAGTATCCTTAGTCCTCCAAGGTTTATAATGGTTTTGAATGGGGGGCTGCATTTTGAAGTCAAAAATAATGCATCCATCTATAAAAAAAAATCCATACGAGGGGGTTAATAAAGGCCTTCTGAAGCGAAGCGATGCGTTTTGTAAGAAAAATATCCATATTTAAAACTTTATAACTTCAAATAACTAGCTTCCGGCGAAAAACCATACGCAGAATGCGCAAGTTGATTTGTGGTGGAAGAGTATCCTTTGACCTGACACACAACGTAATGACGAACGCGGAGGCGGAGAGGATAGATTTACTCGATGATTACTTTTATTATGGATGGATGCATTATTTTTTACTTCAAAACGCAGCCCCCCATTCACAATCATTATAAACTTTAGAGGACTAAGGATATTTTTAAATATATCTCCGATTGTGTTTGTCTGAAAAAAGATAGTCATATACACCTAGGATGGATTAAGGGTAAGTAAATCATGGGATAATTTTCATTTTTGGGTGAATTATCCCATTAATTTCTGTGTTACTCCCAAAATACAGATATTCAGCCTTATGTAGTATATGTTGAATGTAAACTAAATTAAATGTGATATATCATTATTATCTGAAGCTATCTGAAGTATCTATTATAATCTACTGTATAAATTAGCACATTTTAAGAAGAGACACAACTCAAACCTTTATCATCTTCTTCACCAAAAGGCATCACCTTCCTGTCTGGAGGCCAGAGTGAAGAGGAGGCCTCAGTCAATCTGAGCGCCATTAACCAGTGTCCCCTGAACAAACCCTGGGCCCTCACCTTCTCTTACGGCCGTGCCCTGCAAGCCTCCGCACTGAAAGCCTGGGGTGGCAAGAAGGAGAATGGCAAGGCCTGCCAGGAGGAATTTGTCAAGAGAGCCTTGGTACGTAAACAACTTTACAATGCCAATTAACAGTTATAATCAGTGTTTCTAGTTCCACTTCTTACAACTGTTTTTGGGTTTGTGTATTTTTAGCCACATAGCATAGAGTAATAAAGTATGACAGATCACTCATAGCAGCTGTCAAATACCCCCACCTACAGTTTGAACCACACTCAACATGATGTCATTATTAATCACCGTAGTTTGTTTTTCTTTCCTCCCATGTTCAATACCACTGCACTTAGCTGTATAGAGAGTGAAACAGGTCCTGCCCACTTTTTCAGCAATCACTACATTAGAAACTTTGATTTGAGGCAAAAAGGTATGAAAATAAATAGGTATGAAAACAAATATATTTTTGGTCAAGAGCCAAGCACTCTGTAAAGTCTACTCCAGCACATCCCAAAGACCTTCAATGAATGTAAGGTCTGGACTATAAAATGATTCTTCATGCTCCCTCCCAACCATTCTTTTACAATTTGAGACTGATGAATCTTGACTTTGTTATCCTGGAAAATGGCCATGATGTGTCTTCCTACATGGTTGTTTAAGAAATGAAAAGCTGCACACTCCATCAGTTAGGGTTAGAAGAACTGGTGCAAAATAAATAACATGCTAGAAACATAATAATCACTGCAATAATGATCCAGTCATAGACTCTCAAGCATTTGCCTATTTAAATCCAAACAGTGACTTAAATAGTTTGAGCGTAGGGAGAATAACTTGATTACATAATTCGCTTTATGGTTGTAGACAGGCACTAAAGAGTTCTTTTAGTAATTTAGTTCTAAAGAGTAATGTAGTCTTTCACCAGGAATTCCACTGTTAAACATGATTATTTACAAAATTAATTGAAAAAAAGTAGCTTCAACAAAAGCATATACCATCAATTTACAACTTTGTAGGTCACAGTAGGTTGATTTTTAACTTGCCCTATTATGCTTTTTCTGATTTACGGTCCCACTTCATATTAAGTGGCCTTAACTACTATGTACTTACATCAAATAATAAGTACAAAATACTTGGGTTCATATTGAATAGTGTGGTAGATTTTCCAAGACGCACCTGACTTAAGTTACCTTCCTGGGGCGTCTCCTAATCGACACTCAATAAATTTCCTAATCTTTCAGAGCGTCTCCTAATTGACACTCAATAATACGTGGGAGCGTCTCCAAATCGACACTCAATAACATATGATCTTTCGGAGCGTCTCCTAATCGACACTCAATAATATTTTGGGTCAACGTCTTGACCCCCTTAAACCTTGTTTCCTAACCTGACTTGCTGCACAGCAATAACCAGAGACTCCAGTTTTTGTCCTTCAAAGCTTTAATCACGGCTGGGAGAGTTCTCATCAATTCCAGAGAATCTCTCTCCGAACAAAGGAATACAACAGGTTTTATAGGATTTCAGGTACACTTCACAGTCAGTATGGCAGTATGGATTCTACACCTGTCCCCAACCCTGCCATTCTGAGCATTCCACCTGCCACAACCTCTGCCTCTTCCTCTTCTTGCCTCTTGATAGTTGTCATCTCTTGGCATTTGGTTGCTGGACTGGGACTGGTAAAACATATACTGAGCATTTTCCAACTTCTGCTGTTTCTCTGTGTTCCTCTTTTCATCATTCTGTTCAGCATGCTTGGCATGTTGCATCACCACTTCCAGATTCTGAGCTTCCCATCCAATGTAGGTCAATTTGACAGCTTTCTGTATGTTTGGAAGCAGGCCATTTACCAAATGGTGTTTCAGAACCCCCGTGTTGTTGGTTCCTTCTGGAAGACCTGCACATTCATCAACAACAGTCTTTAGTCTCGCAAGATAAGCAGTGACAGTCTCACCTTTCAACTGCTTTGTGTTGGCAATTGCTGCCCAATCTGGCCGTAGTGGGTAAGCCAGTCTCAGTCTCTCAAGCATTGCTGTCCATTGGACTCTCCACTCCTGAGCTTCAGTTCCTCCTTCATCCAGACGCTGCAGGGCAGGGTTGAAAGTGCCTTCGCCTGCAATTGGAATAGGAGAAACAGGATTCAATCCCAATTCTCCTGTGCTTCTATCTATATTTGGTCTTAGATTAGGTCTAGTAAGCAAATACAAGGATGTTTGACATATCATTAAATATGGGTCTGGATTGTAATCATAATACCGTGCTTCAGTGCAACCAATCCCCAAAACTGCAAAATCTTGCTCAAATATTTGTTCAATTTGGCACCTGACTTAAGTTACCTTCCTGTGGCATCTCCTAATCGACACCCGAGCATCTCCAGTTTTTGTCCTTCAAAGCTTTAATCACGGCCGGGAGAGTTATCATCAATTCCAGAGAATCTCTCTCTGAACAAAGGAATACAACAGGTTTTATAGGATTTCAGGTACACTTCACAATAAGTATGGCATGATATATTACTCATTATCATCAGTCTCAATACGATTGGTTTAGATTTAAGAAAAACATCTCGGTTCCTCTGTCCCGCATAAATTTAGATTTAGAACAACTGAATCACAAGATCATCAAAAAATGTCTCAGGGTTAATAGTTCAGATTACTCAATAGGTTAAAACAATTCCTCAAAGACTATTTTTTATCCTTAGAAGGATGCTGTCTAGCCAGCACAGCATTTTCTGAATCACAACACTCAGTCCTAGTGACTATTTCTCTATTTCAAAGTTAGATTATTGTTAGGCCTGTAAAAGAAAAGAAATGTTAGTTCAAAAATTCCATCACAATAGCAAAACACTTGTGCTGATATTGAGGTGGGATAAGGGTAAGGTTAGGGACAGGTTTGGTGGTATGGGTAGGTTAGGGTAGGGGTAAGGTGTAAGGGATGGGTCAACAGTGTAATTATTAATGTAATTACAGAAATTAATTACAGATGTAATTACATGCAGGTGTTTTTAAAATGTAAGTACAATGTAAAAACATGTATGTACACAATAAGTGTATTGTATCAAATGATTAATTTAAATGTAAGTACATAGTAGTTAAGGCCACTTAATATAAAGGGACCGATATTACCTTTAATGTATTGTGTAAAGTTTCAAAGATCAAAGTACATGATAATTGGAGTTATTGTCTCACAAATGAAAGAACCGATTCTAACCTGCCTGAAATTAATCGTCAGACTTAATTTCTGCACAAACCTACGTAACAATGTAACAAATAATGCATAATATATGGTCTACATTGACCCGCCCTCAAACACTATCCACTTGTTAAGTCGTGATGTAAGGAATGCCGTTTCTGGGTCCAAGCCCCGGCTTGTTTCACTTGAGAATGCCATCTCGACGGCCGTTTATCAACGCTATTTATTCATATTAAACAGTAACATTTTAAAGTTAAACATTTAAAATACTTAGTCTACACAACAGTCTCCGTGGTCACAGCATCACAGACATTAATATATTAATGATTTATAAAAGATGAATCACTGTCTCTCCATCTGGGATTTTTGTATGGAGATAAAGGTTATGATTATATTTTTTTCATGTGTGCATGTTCTTGTGGTATGAGATAGAGAGTTTGGACCCAGAAGCGCTGCCGCGTGACGTCAGACTTAATAACCGAATAAGCTGAGGCCTTTAAGAGTTTGGTCCGTGCTGTCGACATGTTGAGAAGACATTTTCTTGCTGCAAAAGCAAATACACTTTGCATGCACTTCTAAAGGATGAGGACTCATGCAGGAATTGATACGAAGTGCTGAGGAAGCCTCTGGAGCTGAAATTCAGATATGGTAATAGGCGTTTTTTCCACCGACACACACTGTAAGCATTAGAACAATCACAACTGACTGGGCCGCCGACCAATCAGAGCCAAGAAGACCAATCACAACAAACTGAGCCATCTGACCATTTAGAGCATAGTAGGCTCTCGGAAGGGAGGGGTTTAGAGAGACCGAATCAAAACCGAAATCCACTGTGAGAAAAGAGGTGATGCTGCAGTGTATATTATGAGAAAATTAAAGTGTTTTTTGACCTGAATGCATGTAAGCCTATTGTAGGACACCTCTGAAACAAAATTAGGAGCCTTTAAAATAGCATAACAGGGGCACTTTATTGTTAAAAATCAAATCCCGTATGGATAAAATGAATGGGATTTTTACTTCCAGTACCCGAATTTTGCACTTTATCAAATGTGTTTTGATTGGCTGTAATTTAGTTGAGTCACACAGAATTTTTGCTTTCAGTATGAAGACAGTGACATTATTTGCAAACATTTTTGACATCCAGCTCACTGTTCTTGTGTTTAATAAACCCATGTGTTGATTTCCTCTACAGAACAACAGCGCAGCAGCCACTGGTAAATATGTCTCCAAAGGAGACACCGGAGCAGCGGCGGGAGAGTCTCTGTTTGTGGCCAACCATGCTTATTAAAAAAACACAACTGACCGCACCTACTGACTAATCTGTGTTCTGTCACGTACAAAGTGTGATGAATCATTTCTGTGACCCTTCCTCACTGTTATTCCTGTAGTCATTTTCCCACTGTCATTTGATAATGATGTCACAGTAAATAAGTATCATTGTAACTGACCAAACATCCTCTTGGCCGCCCCCGTTTCATGCTGTCATTCTACTGATCCGTCCTATTTCTGTGGCTGCAACCCTTACAGTTTTGCATCTGTTGTTTTCTTTTTCACTATATATTTTCTTTTGGCAAAAGAATAAAGAACCAACATACCAACACATAGTGTTTGATTGCCTTCACAAGTTTGTGATCTCTGTATCATCAACTTTGAATGTTGAAAACTGCATTACTTTATATATTAAATGTATAACTATTCAATTAAGTTCTGTGTCTTTGCTGTTTCAGATCACAGACTGACTAATTTATTGATTATAAACCTGCCCATGAAAAGTCTAATATATAATTGGAGAAAACAATCTGTTAGCATTCCTATCATCTCAATGGCATGTGCTCAACAGGCCCAAAAATACGTGACCTAGATTTATACAAAACCTGCCTTTGAAATCTAATTTTTGTACTATGATATGACATTTTTGCAATTCATGTGTTGCTTGCAAAAAAATATTTCATTACACAGCTAAATTTGAACAGCTGTCAGAGGAGAAAGTTGTTTATACAGCATCTACCAGCCTATGCTAGCTGCTCATGTTAACCACAAAAAAATGACTTCAGGAGCTTTATTTTTTTTAATTCCACTGTATATTTCCTCTGTCATACATTCATTTTTCCCTTAACCTGTTAGCTCAGAATTGCATGTGTGTGAGTCAGTTTTAAATGACTATGAGTGTGAGGAAGTTTGAGATGAGAGTAGTGAAGAGAATGATATAACTAGAGTAGAATGAGAAGTGAAATCTGGCCGAGCTAAAGCATGTAAAGCTGCCGTCTGTGCCGTTGGATGAAAAGGTCACAAAGCCAATGGCGGCTCCTTCCACGTTGTCTGTGACCCAAGTGTTGAACTCAGAAACACGTGAAAACACCTCTGGGAACCCTTCTATGGCACAGCCCTGGTCCGTCCCAAAACTTGTGATCCCAGCCTGGACCCACACAGAACCCTGTTTGCACTGTAATGGACCTCCAGAATCCCCCTGCAGAGGGAAGCAGAGAGCAGAGAATCAAGACAAGTGAACATGCAACAGCAGGGTTGTTTAAAATCATTACGATTCCTATTTATATTATAGTATTAAATTACTTATCCATGCACATCATTTCTTTTTATTCATGTGCCTCATGATATTTCATCAAAATAATTTCCATCTCTGATGTTGTGTTTAATAGCGTGAAGGCGGGACAACCTGTCATTCACATGAGATCGACCAATAGCAAAACACAAACATCTAATCATCCAATCAATTCCCCATGGACAAAATCAAGTCCCGCCCAACATTTTTTTCATGAAGTCTTTTCAGTCGGTTCATATATGTCACAATAGGGAAGAAAAGACTATCACAACTTCTGTTTCATGCCAACTTTAAAATAGATAGAGAGACACAAGGAATAGTTCACACACCATATATATATATTATATATATATATATATATATATATATATATATATATATATATATATATAATGACAGAATTTTCCTTTTTGTTTGACTCACCTGACAGGTTCCTTTCCTTGTCTCCCAGCACAAATCATCTGTGGTGTGATTGTAACACCACGTACTGTCTTGTACTGGCAGCTACATTGTGAGCTGCCCACAACTGGGATTTCCACCTCCTGAAGTGTCTGAGGAACAGGCAACGCCTCTTTCATACACAGAGTTTGCGTGTGAATGACATGTTTACCTTGCTGAAAAAAATTGTAAACTTATCCAGCCTAAGATGGTTGGCTGGTCTTTAAGCCTTGTAAACTAACTAATTAAAAACCAGCTGAACAACAATCTGGCCAGACTGGGAGACCAGTTTCACCACCAGCTACATACAGCTTAAACCAGCCAAGACCAAAATACAGAAACACCATTAATGGAAGATTCGTTCCACCATCGCATTAATACAATCTTTTGGCTGCTTATGTGACCACAACAGGGTGTGAGATCACTTCAAATTAAAATTTCCTGATATTTTACTCACCCCCATGTCATCCAAGATGTTCATGTCTTTTTTCTTCAGTCGAAAAGAAATTAAGGTTTAGATGAAAACATTCCAGGATTTTTCTCCTTTTAGTGGACTTCAATGGCTTCCAAACACAGTTGAAGGTCAAATTACAGTTCCAGTGCAGCTTCAAAGGGATCTACACAATCCCAGATGAGGAATAAGGGTCTTATCTAGTGAAAAGATCTGTCACTTTGTAAAAAGAATAAAAAATATATACTTTTAACCATAAACGCTTGTCTTGAACTAGCTCAACCGTTTGGAGTCCATTGAAGTCCACTATAAGGAGAATCCTGGAAGTTTTCATCAAAAACCTTAATTTCTTTTCGACTGAAGAAAGAAGGATATAAACATCTTGGATGACATGGGGGTGAGTAAATTATCATGAAATTTTAATTTGAAAGTGAACTAATCATTTCAGCTAAAGCTCTAAAAAACTGGAAAAGCTCTAAAAACCATAGCAATATTTAAAAAAAAGAAACTAATAAAATGACAAAAGCACATAATAAATCTACTAAAAATTAAACTAAAATTAACATATACCAATAATTAAGATAACTATAATACAACTAAAATAACACTTCAACAAATATCTTTAAATTGTGAATCATAGTTTTGGGACACTCACGGTTTTTGCCGATGTTTCCCCAACCTGTAGCCCAGCAGGTTGTGGCGTTGTGAAAGACACTCCCTTTGGATGCCAGGCAGACCGGACGAATGTATTGAGTGAAGGTCACAGGTTGACTCAGTTTCATCAGGGAGATGTCATTATTGAGAAGGGTGTCATTGTACTTTGGATGGATGATGATGGACTGAATACCAACTCTCACTTCATTTGTGTTGGCAACAGACGTGCTCTGGGTTTCTCTTCCCAAGTACAATGTCCAGCGGTTGACGTTAGTACTGTTGCAATGGAGAGTTGGAAATAAACATTTGCTTTAAGCTAGAGAAAAGTAAATTGGCAAGCAGGTTTATGGAAACAGTTTAAAACTTAAGTTACGAAAGATTCAAAAATCCTAAAGTGGCCCTTCTTACGAAACAATGCAGTGAGCAGCCGTCATCACCCATTGGCTGTGGATCAGGGTTCCCCCACAGATATGTCCGCCGTTGTAATGTACACTGACCTGCCAAGGCCAGTTACCTACAGGGGCATCCATGCCGCCCACTATACGTGTATTTAGAGGAGCTACCCCACAATCTGCAGACAATAAATTATAGATTACAAATTAGGGCTGCACAATCAATTGAAATAAAATGAAATTGTGATATGACTTGGGCGATTGTCAAATCGCAAAAAAATGCTATTTAAATATATGTAATGCGTGTCTCAGAGTGAAGCCTGACAGCTCATTATCATCTTCCTGTACTTGTAATAAGAAGCGCTTATCAACAAAAGAGAAGGACTCCCTGTGGTTTTCCTTAAGATGGCCATAAATATTAGTATTGCAGTTTTACAGGTGTTATGTAAAATAAGATCAAATAAAAATTATTTATTTATTTTACAATGAAATTATGCAGTAGTAATATTTCTTAGTTTGTTTTTATTCAGTAAGTTTTATATTTTAATAAATTAATTATGAATTGAATTAATAATTAAATTAATTAGAAATTATCAGGGCCAATCACAAAAAATGCATAATGATTTATGAAAGCATAGCTGGGAGCTTCAGAGCAACTGCAATAATGAGTAATTAAAGGCAATTTTATATTATTTTAGTCAAAATGGCTGAAAAAAATTAACAAATACAATCACTTGTAATATGATTGCATTGCTTATTGCTTTTTGACCAATAGGTGGCACTGTAACCAAATTGATGTTGTGTGGTCAGTGTGAGGAGACAATGACATATACAGAGTTTGGTGTTACTATGCCAAAGCGTTGCAGAGTTACAGCCTCAGAATCGGCTTGGCACCATGCCATCAGATTCGTTGATGAGTTATTTGAGAACAGTTTGGTCTATCAAAAAGCTTTTAATAACTTTTTGCCGACATGGTCTGTAGATGATCTGAGCCAATTTCTGTGAAAATCGGACCAACAGTGTAGGAGGAGTTTGAATTAGTAGGTTTTCAAAGAAGTTCAAAATTGTGGCAGCAAGTTCGACCGAAAGTAGCATAACTGGTTTCATTGTTCTCAGTGTGACTCAAGTAATCTATCAAGACCAGTTTCATTAAAATAGGCAAAGTTAACCAAAATCTATTAGCATTTTTTGATGTTCCTTCAGGGCATAGTCCTGATGACACAGAGTTTCATAACGATACACTTATGCGTTCATAGAATATGGCATTTTACATCAAATTTCAAAAAGGCAGATGGCCAAAATGGCAGATATGGGAAAATTGTTCTTCGAACAATTCTCAGATAATGCACAAACGAATTTGATGATTTAACTTTTTGTCAGCATGGTCTGAAGATGATCTGAACCAATTTTAGTTAAAATCAGACCATATAGGAGGAATTTGAAAAAGTAGGTTTTTCAGAGCGGAAGCCATATTGAATCATAATCACAATTTTTTTTTTTTCCCTTAAACCCTGCAGCCCTATTACCATAATATAACTTGTGTATGATTCATTTTGAGCTGCTCTTACCATATGTCTGTGCATTTGAGCCTGCAGAGAAATGAGAAAACAATTTCAAACTTTTAAAGAATTTTCCTAAATGACATTTCAACAGAAAGGAAGAAAGACATAAAAAGCTAATAATAACTTTTCAAATAAATGGATCTTCCTTTAAGGAGGATTATTTTATATTCATGAAAAACAAAATAGTGATTAAGAAAATATTCTGTAGTGAATCTCATGGAAATTAACATTTAACATTAACATTTGACTCGGCAAACACATACTGTATATACTCATGATCAAACTTACCCTCCATACTCATCAAGGCTATGAAGCTGAGCAAGATCACTGACAACTCCATGGCTGAAATGAAATGTTGTGAAAGAATGGTGTCTTGCCTCTTTTATTCTCTTTAGATTCCCATGTCTTTCTGGTCAATAACAAGTAGACACACTTTTCGTAATAAACAGGTTTGACTCGTCTCATTCTTTTCTGTAAAAGAAAGTATGCACAATGACGGTGAAGCCCATAACAGCTAAAGCACAATATCCTTTACCTTTAAATACACACAATTAATACACACAACTTTTGCACAACTTGACAAAAGTAAAGTTTGATTTCAAATTAGTTAATGATATTCAACATATTTATTTAATTAATATAGTTTTTTCTTTACACAAGAACATATTTACTGACAGTGCTGCCATCCTGGTAACCAAGTGCATTAACTTTATTTGTTTATTTATTTATCCATTATAAAGCAGTATAAAAAAATACATTATCTTTATTATTAAAAACTATATCTTTAATAATATTGGAATATAAGAATATTAAAACAGCAGATGAAGAAATAAATAAATCGCTATAGAAAAGGCTTCATATTAAAATCCTCATTCAGCCCTGATGGTGACAAAGTATTTAAGGTATAAATCCTAAAACATTCCCTTTGTAACAATTTCTTCTCATTATCACCACCTCTTTTTTTATCTTCTCTATTCCTATGTATTGCAAACCACTGACATTATGACTAACTTGTCTAAAATGAGGTGCTATAGGACTATGCATATCTCCGATCCTGATATTATACAGTGTTCACAAATGTGCACATGATTATGGAAGCCCGTTTCAGCCATTAAAAAAAAAAAAAAAAAAAAAAAACCCACTAAAAAAAAAAAAAAAAACGCCACTCTAAAAAAAAAGATTATTTGCGACTTTTTATCTCAGAATTGCGAGTTATAAAGTCAGAATTCTGAGATATAAACTCGCAATTGCGTGATAAAAACTCAGAATTCTGAGATAAAAAGTCGCAATTGCGTGATAAAAAGTCAGAATTCTGAGATAAAAAGTCGCAATTGCGAGATAAAAAGTCAGAATTCTGAGATAAAAAGTCGCAATTGCGAGATAAAAAGTCAGAATTCTGAGATATAAAGTCGCAATTGCGAGAATTCGAGATATAAAGTCGCATTGCGAGATAAAAGTCAGAATTCTGAGATAAAAAGTCGCAATGCGTGATAAAAAGTGATAAAAAGTCGCAATTGCGAGATAAAAAGTCAGAATTCTGAGAAAAAAATTGCGAGATAAAAATTCAGAATTCTGAGATAAAAGCAATTGAGATAAAAAGTCAGAATTCAAGTTGCAATTGCGAGTAAAGTCAGAATTCTGAGATAAAATTGCAAAGAATTCTGAGATATAAAGTCGCAATTGCGAGTTATAAAGTCAGAATTCTGAGATATAAAGTCGCAATTGCGAGTTATAAAGTCAGAATTCTGAGATATAAAGTCGCAATTGCGTGATATAAAGTCAGAATTCTGAGATATAAAGTCGCAATTGCGTGATAAAAGATTCTGAGATATAAAGTCGCAATTGCGTGTCAGAATTCTGAGATATAAAGTCGCAATTGCGTGATATAAAGTCAGAATTCTGAGATATAAAGTCGCAATTGCGTGATAAAAAGTCAGAATTCTGAGATATAAAGTCGCAATTGCGTGATAAAAGTCAGAATTCTGACTTTTTTTCTCGCAATTAACTGATGGTCAGTATCTCTGTCTGTAACAGTGCATCCAACGATAGCCGTGCTGCCGTGAAGTCTGAAGCTGTTGGTGTATAAAATGTGCCACTTCATCTTTGTCTGATTTATTGCGCCTCCGCCACAGCTGATTCTTCTTCTTCTTATTATTATTATTATTATATTGTTATTATTGTGTAAAATTCATTAGTGTATCCATTCTGTTAAAAACAACTTTTATTGGCCAAATACCTCGACTGTAATTTGCAGAATTGCATGATTCTACCCTTGAGTTGCAAAGTTGATGAAACTTGATAGGTATTGGTGTTTAGTATTAAGCCCACTAGATGGCAGTAAAAGCTGTTTTTTCTCCTTGAAACGCCATACTTGTGTACAAGGTTACCGTGGAAACATTCTATATGCATATTCCTGCATAATGCATATGTCCGGAGACTAATCTTTATGTGTATCCTCCAGTAAAATCAATATTTCTTTATTGGTAAATCGGCGCTAAAAATACTCCTTTATGATGTCCTCTATTTTATATATAATAATAACAAAGCAGCAATCCTGATGGTCAGTCGCAATGAAAGGAAACGCAAGCAAAGTAAGAACTGGGAGGCATAACGTTTCACACAGTAGTGAGAAAAAGTCAGAATTCTGAGATAAAAAGTCGCAATTAATCTTTTTTTTTTTTTAGTGGCGGAAACGGGCTTCCATACATGATGTACTAATTCGTTCCCTCGTTTTACTAAAAAAAAAAAATTAACATCAAAATAATCTTTGCGACTTGCTTGTAAAATCTGAATTTCCTTCACGTGCAGTAAAACATGTCATTCTGATTCTTCCCCCAGGTAATTATAGGCGTGGTAATTGCACCCAGTGTGCTTCTCTCATAGACAGAGAGAGTTTGTGTGTGATTGAAATGTTTCCCTGCTGAAAAAAGGTCAGATTTGATCTCTGTGAACATCACCTGAAAGAGATATAAACAGACATGAGGAATTAATAACAACAACAATAATATAATAACCTATATTACATGAGTAGAGGTGTGGTACTGAGCCACGGGTGCAGTCAAATATTGGAGGAGTAGGGGATAGAGGCGGGGATGACGAGCGCAGAACAGCTCTGAATGCTGGAAGGTGTATTTGAAAGACGCGGTCTAATCTGAAAAGTATCACTATTGGATGGCATAGATCAGCTGAGTGTCAGCTGACACAAGCTTGACTGACATGTCTTGCCAGAACTGACGCCATACGGTTGATTTCTGTCAGAACACACTATAGGCAAAGATTTATTAATGATAGCAAAGAATGTTAGCAATAAAACAATTTAAATGATAGCAATAAGCAATAGCGATAGCAATTTAAGGTTGGTGGTTTGAAACTGTTCTGGGCAAAACTCCCTGTTATTCAAGCCGCCATGCCTGGACAGACAGAGCAGGGAGCGCAGCGATACATTTCCCCCAAAACAAACCATCCCCCAACCATATTAAATGATAAAGGTAAATGAGCAGCATTAAGCATGTGCGATTAATACGGACAGCTGTGAATTGCACATAGCATCCTAAGCGAGCCAGCCGGAGGTGGCATGATTCTTGCAACAAGCATGTTGCTGAGAGCATAGCAACAAGCGTGTTGCCAACTGAGTATCATGCATCTTGGCAGCAAGCATGCTGGCATGGATCAGCTGACGCGAGCTTGACTGACGTGTCTTGCCAGAAATGACGCTATACGCTTGATGCGTGATTTTTGGCATCTGAATTTGAATAACAGTTAAGTACTGTGGTGAAGAGCAGCTTTTTACAATTAGGGCAAATAGTCAAATTAAAATCTGTGCTCTCATTTAAGGATTTGGATAAAGTTATCCATGCCTTCATCTCTTTCAGACTTGACTATTACAATGCAATTTACATCACTCATCATTGTATCGCATGCAGGTTGGTTAAGAACATGGCCGCGAGGCTGCTGACTGGCACTAGGAGGATTTCACCTGTCCTAGTGTCTCTTCATTGGTTACCAGTGCAGAATAGGATTCATTATAAGATTTTACTATTTGTTTATAAAGCGTAAAATGGTGTAGCCCCATCATATATTTCCAAACTTCTCAGCTACCAACAACATTCCTGCATATACCTCGCTCTTGCTTGAAGTATAAGGCCTTGAAGCCTTCCCTTCCTGAGGAATTATCTGTATTCTTTGGCATTTGGATAAACTGTATTTTTTTTTTGTTTTTTTTTTGTATTGATTATTTGTCCCTCTTTTTTATTCTCTTACTCCTTATCTACTTTATTTGCATATGTACAGCACTTTGTAATACACTAGCCATTTTTAAATGTTCTTTATAAATAAATTGACCTTGACCTTGACCAGACTCTTTCCAAAACTGAAGGAGGAATGATGACATGACATGACCTTATAGTCATGTCTATTACTTCAGAGTTATGAAACACTCATTTGTTATTAAACCACTCACTTATTAAAGGAACATACACTGTATGAAATGATTTTTGTTGTAAAGTTGTAAATAAAACCAAGATTATTGGAGTATGTTTTACAAGAAAATAGACTGCATTTACAGTTTCTACTTCTTAATTTCACATTTAATTTAATGTGGTACTTGCCCTTTCTTTGTAATTATGTGTGCAGCTCACTAGCAATTTCTGTGTGAAAACTGTTTCAAAGTAAATCCTACACCTTTTTTTTTTTTTTTTTTTAGTGTACAAACAATCAAGAGGTCAATGCTTCTCTGGTTAGCTGTTATCCCCTACTGGCAAATGCTTTAACTACATGATTTAGGTAAAATAAAAAAAATTATAAACATGACTTTGTCTTTGCAATGGATGAATAGATGCAAGGTAAAAACAAAAATAATAATAAAAAATAAAAATTCTGAATTCTGATAAATAAAAATAAGAATTCTGAGTAAGTCAATAAGAAATGTTATCTTTTAGACATCTTTTAACGTCCTTCTTTTAATTCAATTTAATTAAAATGTGAAAGCCTAACTGTGGCCCCTTTATTCCTTTCTGAGGGGCCCTCTGTTCCTTATTTTTTTTTCTCTCTCTCTCTTTCATTCCTTCTGTCACTGTAAATCTTCTTTTTACTCTTTTTCTTTGCAATATCTCTTTCACGACCATCCATCCTCACTTTACCTTACTAAACTGAATAACCCTTTAGTTTCTTTTCTTATTGAGAAACTGTCAAAAACAGAGCTTTAACATTTACAATAATGCCAAAACATAATAATTAAAAAATTAACAAAATAAAAAAAGGCTTTCACCTAATTTCATTGGAATAAAAAATATATATATATCTTAAAAACAAATGATTATTAGTTGTATTAGTTGAAAAGACAGAAAGCAAGCTTTGTGTTATGCAGTGATATCTATATTTATCTAATCTGTGGCATTTGTGCTTTGAGATAAGACTCAAATGAACACAAATGCTGTATCTTTATAGATACACCTGACTGGACAATAATACTCCGATCCACTAATAAAGCTGGTTATTGTGTGGTCACAGCTATAAATATTGTATAGTTCAAGCTTCTAAAACTCTTTATTAGGTTAATGTTTCACCGCAGGTGGAGACAGACCGGACGAGATGAAGCTGAATGGCTGAAGGTGTCTCCTCCGTGTCCTCCTACTGGAAGTACAGTTATTTTAACCGAGGCCCACGATTGCTGGTGAACCCCATTTTGAGTTGGGTCACTATTCAGCATGAATGTAAATTAGTCCAGAACATTGGATGGAGGCCAGATTGAATTTTAAGTGACCACTGTCCTAAATGTGTCTTTGAACATCTCTCTCTCCCCCTCTCTCTTAGTACCCCGTGTTTACCCTCTTCACACCATTTAACTTTCTCTCTCTCTCTCTCCCTTAGTGATCAAACTGAATGACTGCATTGAACAGTAGATATGAAGTTTGTACACCCCCTTTTCACATGCATTCAGTATCTTTTCCTTTGCCTGCTTGATCCCCGCCTACTGTCCCCTGCCCCTATATAAGTGTGTTTTTCAGGATGCAATACAAAGAGCAAGAAGCAATGAAAGAAAGGAATAGAGTAACGATAAGGAGTATTTCACACTCCAGTAAATTGCCATGAAGTTTAAAGTCCTGTTCTATTTATGGCTGCTGGGCCTAATAAAGCCAGGTGAGTATTGTTAAGGTTCTCTAAAGGCTTTGACATTCTCTAAGACATTCACTGTTGGAATACATTATGTTAAAAGCTGTGCACATTTGTGCAATTTGTTCATGCGAATACAAGTAATAGATTAAAGCGAACCACAGAGCATTCAGTGCAAATGCTGAAACAACATTGAGACATGTGCTGTCAATTTTAAAAGATAATGAATTATACCAAGGGTTAATAATTTTTTTGAAATGCATGTTTCCTTCAGTAAAAGTGACATTTCTGTTATACAAAATTGCTCCTGAAATCAAAGCTTCAGGGAGTACAAAATTTAAATTGTCTTTGTGAATAAAAAATGTGTAAATTTTTTAATTGTCCTAAATTGAATTTTACAGTTTAAAACCAACTGGACATGTGTTACTGTCATGTGTTTTCAATATTTTGCATTGCATTTGTATTTCCTACATCACTGAAGATAATGAAGACCTGAATGGGGGACAATTTGCCCAAAGATGAACAATTACTGTGATTCACATTTAAATACAGAAATGTCCAAGTTCATACATTACACTGACGTACTGTTTATTTCAGTATAAAATATTCCACAGCATGGAAAATATATAAATAGTCCTAGATATTAAATAAACTAATGAACAATTCACAATGGCACATATGTGTTTGATAATAATAATAATTGTTATAGCCCTCTGTTTATTTTTTCTCCTAATTAAAATAATTTAATTATTTTTTATTTCCTGTTTTTTAATGTAATATTTATTTAGCAGCTGGTATCAAAACAGCATGTCGTTTTTACGGCTTTGAGAACACTTGATCTTAGAATGACAAAACCAAGAAAGCTATTATCATGTGTAGTCTGCGTACTTTATAGGGTGGTGTAGTAAGAAGACCTAGTTAATTATTATATAGCATATGAGTTTTGAGTTTTATCCAAAACACTTGCAGTACACTTAGTAAACTGACAGTCCCCCTGCATTCAAGTGATTTAATAATAATAATAAAAAAAAACATTTAGGTGTCTGATCCAGATTGATCAGTGAGTAACCACCATCATTTTTAAGCAGTCCTAAAACAAGCAGGCTTAAAGCAACTGCGCTTGTTTTTTGTTTTTAAGTGCCCCTATTATGCTATTTTAAAGGTTCCTAATTTTGTTTTGAATGTCTCCTACAATAGGTTTACATGCATCCAAAGTAAAAAAAAAAAAAAAAACACATTAATTTCTCATAATATACATTGCACATCACTTCGTTTCTCAAAGAGTCTGAAAACAGTTTGTTCAAAGATTCAGGACGGCCCTGTCTGTTGTGATTGTTCTACCGCTTACAGCATGTCAGAAGCGAAATGCCTACTACCATATTTGAATTTCATAAATTTCAGCTCCAGAAGCTTCCTCAGCACTTTTATACACAGTGATACTAACAGTAACAATGGCGTCGGTTTTACCGTATCAATTCCAGCGTGAGTCCTCATCCTATTGAAGTGCATGCAAAGTGGAATTTTTCTCCTTATAGTGGACTTCAATGGACTCCAAACGGTTGAAGGTCAAAATTACAGTTTCAGTGCAGCTTCAAAGAGCTTTAAACGATACCAGACGAGGAATAAGAGTCTTATCTAGAAAAACCATTGCTCATTTTCTAAAAAGAATTTAAAAATTATATACGTTTTAACCGTAAATGCTTATCTTGAACTAGCTCTCTTCTTCTTCTCTATTTGAATTCCAGCAGTGTAGACACTGTTAAATGTATTACTGCCCTCCACAGGTCAAAGTCTGAACTAATGGTCATATACTTGCACTAGCATATTGTATATGACAATTTAGTTCAAACTGAACTAAAAAGCAGAAGAAGAAATCTAGGTCAAGATGAGCATTTATGGTTAATGTATAATGTATTAATGTTTTTTTTTAATGTATAAAATTAAAAAAATATATATATATAATAGAAAATGCATGAAGGTTTCTCTAGATAAGACCCTTATTCGTCGTCTGGTATTGTTTAAAGCTCTTTGAAGCTGCACTGAAACTGTAATTTTGACCTTCAACCATCTGGAGGCCATTGAAGTCCACTATAAGGACAATAATCCTGGAATGTTTTCTTCAAAAACTTTAAATTCTTTTTGACTGAATAAAGAAAGTCATGAACATTTTGGATGACATGGGAGTGAGTAAATTATCAGGAAATTTTAATTTGAAAGTGAACTAATGCTTTAACATTTACAACTGAAATGCTTATCATATTTTTCTGGCATTCTCTCATTCTCAGGCTTCTCTGCAGATGTCTCTGTGTCTCCGGGCTCCTCAGCTGTCCTCAACTGCTCCTTTACATTGCCGCCTCTAGTTGATGATTCACTCTTTAACATCACCTGGTCATTCAGTGGTTTAGTCATTGCCTCAAGGAATCACACTCAACCAGGCTTCTTCTTGAACACCACTGCTTCCGTCATTGGCTCCTTCCCACTCACTGTTTACAATGCCACTCCAGACCAGCAAGGGGTGTATGAATGTAGGGTGAGCTACAATGAAACCGATTACTCCACAGATGTGACTCTGACAATATTAGGTGAGTCTCAAGTACATTTCACGTATTTCACTTGTACAAAATTAGTGGCTTTTGTTGAAAAACATAGAACCAATGTCCAACTTATTCATATATAAATAAACATATCAAATACATATCCCAGAAATGCTAAACCTTGGAGTTGCTTTCTAAATCTCTTACAGTTCCTCCGCTGGTTTCCATCATCTTACCTGAAGTAGTCCTAAAAAGAAAAAATGTGTTTGAATGTTGGGCAAGGAGCTTTAGTCCTCCACAAATCATGTTTACCTGGACACGAGCAGGAAACAAAATCTATGAACCCCAAAAGCTGCAAGTGAACCGTACAGAGGACGGGCTGTACGATGCAGTCAGCTGGCTAACCTTGATCCCTGAAATCTCGGACCAGAACACAAGCTTTGGCTGTGAGGTGCAACACACAGCTCTGCTGAAACCTATCCTAGAGGAGTTCACGCCTCACATCATAGGTATTCAAAATTTATACATTTGACTTGTAGATGTCATTCATTTGAAACAGGATGCAACTTCTGCGGCAACAGTACCAAACAAATTCTTACCGCTTATTTAACATTAATTACATGCATTTCACCACTCAATCAAATGCCTTCATCAGTTTGTCGCAAGAATTTTGCAGAATTGTGGAACTCATGCTGTGGGATTAGCCTCAGGCATCAGCTGCAAATGATAAAGGAAATATCAGAATTTAATGGATAGGTTATGGTTGTTCTACTTTGAATACATGAATTTCCTACATATTTCTTAAACAATAGGTCTGCATTATCCAAGACCAGCAGTTCAGATCACTGGACTTTTGTTCCTTCATTTTGGTGACCTGATGCTACAAAAGGGCTTTTCACACTTGAAATAGTTAATGTTATTTCCATATTTGCGTTGTGCATCCTCATATGACACATTGCCAAAATTACTATCAAGTTTATACTGAATGGACATTTCGGACTATAAAGGTAAGAATGAAACATCAGGGCCATGCCAAAATGGGGCAGGGCCCAGTATGAGTCACAGAAAGCCTTCATGATCGGGGGGGTATGTAATACTTTAACACCACTTTGATTCACTCTGTACATGTTTAGCACTGCAAAAGTGCTAAGCCTGCTCTGAAGCAGGTTTCCATAACCCCTGGTAAAAAGCAGTGCTAACCCAACTCCTTTACCCAGGGTTAAATTTGGGGTTTATAATTAATTACTTTAATTACTTTTTTTTTAATTAAAAACTTTAAACTGGGGTTAAGCGCAGTGTGAAAAGCCCTAAAGATTGTCATGTAGAAATCTTCTGCGGAGTCCGCATCAATGCTTTTCCTGTAAAAGAATGGGCATAAAATGGGCATAAAGTGGGTGCTCATAAGCACCATCCTGAATCATAAAATGACAAATGGGACACCCTATGTTAGGGCACTTCAACTTCAGTCCTGGAGGGCCAGAGTCCTGCTGAGTTTAGCACTAACCCTAACCAAACACACTCAAATAAGCTAATCAAGATGTTCAGAATTACTTGCAAATTGGGATTGGTACTAAAGTCTGCAGGATACTGACCTACCAGGACTGGAGCTGAAGAGCCCTGCCCTATTGTATTGTAGACTTCCATTGGGATCATTTGGGACAGAATGCAAGTATGCACTGCTGTCCTAAGATGGTTCATTTGTCTGTGCTGGCCCCTATGTCTATGAAGCTGTATCATTCTCTGATGTCCAAGAATACTCTGGAAATGCATACTCATTGACTGAATTCAGACTAGGCCGGAAGTGTTCACTCCTGCTCCTGGAGGGTCAACATCCAGCTGAGTTTGCTCCACCTACTCCAGTTTACCTTCTTTGGGAATTTCTAATAACCCTGAAGACAATGGTTAGCTGGATCATAAGGGTTGTTTAATTAGGGTAGGAAATAAACTCTGCATGTCAGTGACCCTTCAGGAGCAGGATTGGACACCCATAGATGAGGCAATAGTTGCTTTCCAAAATCTTACAGACCATTCAAGGCCGAAATATTACTACGCATTCATCTTCATTTATTCATAATGTGGTTTTAATGGACTACTAGTAATATTTGATTAAGGCTTATTACTGATACTTTTAGTATATTTCAATATTTTTATATTTTTTTAGTTCTCCCGATGGTCACTCTCTCCGCTGTTCCCTCATCTTCACACTCGTCTCCACTCACCCTCTCCTGTGACATCAGTGGGTTCTACCCCTAACAATGTATCCATTCTATGGATCCAGAATGGAAAGGTTCTTCCTGAGCTTCCCTTGTCCATCCAGAATGAGGATGGAATGTATAGGAGACATCAATATCACACCTTGAGTGTGGAGGAGAGAAGCAGAGGAGGAGAGGTGAAATGTGTGGCCCAGCAATACAGTGTGCAAGAACCTGCTTATGGAACCATTAACCTTTCCACTGTTGACCCACGTGGTATGTGACAAAGGACTTCACTTCTTATTTACAGTATTATGTATTCAAATACAGTGATAAGCTGTGCCAAGATTAACCGGTTTATTGTGCTTCAGGACACAATGAACAAAGAGAACAGACTCAGTTGCAAGGCTGGGCAACTCTGGCCCATGAGATCCACTTTCCTGCAGAGTTTAGCTCTGATTCTGATCAGCCTAATAAGTAATCCTGAATACCAATATCAATCCTGAATTGATTAGTTTGTTCAGATGTGTTTTATTAGGGTTGGAGCTATGCCCTGCAGAAAAAAGTGGATCTCGAGGGGCAGAGTTGCCCACCCCTGCTCAACTGGGCACTCAAAGGAAAGAGTTTAAAGGGTGTTCTGGAGGACCACTTTCCTGTAGAGTAAAATAGTGATTTGGAATACCTTGATTAGCTGGTTAAGGTATTTTTAACTAAGGCTAAAGCTAAATTCTGCTGCAAGATGGCCCTCCAGGAGGAGGAAAGGACACCCCTAGTCTACTTTTGGTGCATTCAAGTTCTCGTGGGAAGTTCATATAAGTACATTTTTTTTTCAACTCTACATCTAAAAAATGTTGAAAATTCCCACTCCTAATTACGACTTTGTGGTGACATTCATGTGTTCAGCTCGTAAATATGATCTTTCCTACTTGATTTGAATGCATCAATTGAATAGTGTTGTGTTTTAAGTGGATTAAAGGTGAAGTGTATGAAATGGTACATGGAGAAAAAGATCTTATCACATTTATTGGTCTAATCTCTTTCAGGGCAAAACCCAGGTCTGAATAAGTCAGCCAAGGCTTCAGTAGCAATGATGATAATTTCACTTACCCTTGTTTTTTTGCTCTGCTTTGGATTTTCTTGGAAGAGAAGGGATGGTAAGTCTGGTAAACACTAATTACTTAATACAATATTATTAGTAAGCTTTCTGTTAGCATTCCCATTCATCTCAATGGGAGTTGCTCGATTTGCCCATTCATTCCAGAAAAGTATGTGACATCTTTGCCAATCCAGAAATATTTTGAGGCAATAACCTCTGTTGTAAATGTGACTTGTCACTCTATATTAGAAGCAAGGGATCACACTTTTCTTTTTTAGCATGGACCTGCTAGCCCTGAAGGTAAATGCTACACTGCAAAAAATGCTTTTCTTACTTAGAGTTTTTGTCTTGTTTCCAGTCTAAATATATAAAAATTCTTAAATCAAGAAGCATATTCTAGACAAGTCTTGTTTTCAGAAAAAAATAAGTCAAAATTAAGTTTGTTTTTCTTTAAAACAAGCAAAATAATCAGCCAATGGGGTAAGCGAAATAATCTTATTTCGGTTTGAAGTAAGATTATTTCAAAAATAATCAATCAAAATAGAGCAAACCACCTTTTGAAACTAACTCATTAACAAAATGATGGTTGTATCAATTACGTCTTACGCCACTAGTTGGCGACAAGTGACTGTTAAAAAATGTATTTGTCATTGAATCATTCATTCAAAAGATTTGATCAAAAACACTGATTCATCCAGTAATGATACAAGTATTTATTAATGAGTCATTGAATTCATTCAAAACCATTTTTTAAATAATTTATTCAAATCAATTAAACATTTTTTCCCAGCAATTAATATGTTGTCAGAAACTCTAATAAATGACATATTATTTTGTTTAGTTGTATGTTCAGAATCGTGATCTCTATATGAAACCAAAAAACTGTGATTCTCATTTTATCCAGAATCGTGCAGCTCTAGGCTAGTTATGAACAATGATGGCAGAATGCCAATGAGCTGAACAGAAATGCTAACACTTTAATCTCTCTTTTTCTCATGCATTTCTTTTTCTCAGAGAAGCTGAAGTCTCTGAATGTCTCAGCGATTGTCTGCCACCCAGGGTGATTGTGGGTAAGAAAGGCAGAGTCACTATCAGTGTGGAAGGCAGGTTGGCAGAGAGGGTACAAACAACATGGTTTCTGAATGATGTGCCCATCACAGACACTTCATACAAAGGTATAAGCCAATCACTACGTATTCACCTTCACTCTTTACTAGCAGGCAGATCATTATATATTTGGCCATTAAAGTTTATTATGCAAATCTAATGACACATAAATTAATTATGAATAGAGGAATTTTGTGTGAATTTGTATAAAACAAGTGCAACTGAAGTCATGTTATCCAGAACTAGTCAACACATACTAGTAGTAACAAAAGGAAAAAAAACCATAGCCTACCTGATGTTTGAAACTGACATTTAAAAGCACTGTTTTCACACTGTTTCATTAAGTCAAATAGACAAAATGGCTGCTTGTCTGTGTCTCATCCTCTCTCTCTCTCTCTCCCTCTCTCACCCTCCTTCTCTCTCACAGAGAAAAAATATGGTCGTTTTCACTCTGCATCCTACACTTCTCACAACTCTCGTGTGTCTGTGGTGTCAGAGAAAGGTCCTCTGCTGCCCTCTACTGCCTCAGGATATTACAAGCTACACACTCAGATGCCACCACGCTCATCCTCCGGCTCAAACAAACTGTTCTCCTCCATCACATTTATACCCAACCTATCCATTCACAAGGGTGCAGTCTTCAAATGCCACATCTCATATAAGGGAAAAGACAAGATTGTGGCCGAGAGAGTTTCTGACAAGTTTACTATTCTAGGTCAGAGGGCATGTTGAGGTGTATTGGTGCGTTCAAGTCCTCATGGGGAGTTTGTATTTACGAGTTGGGAAGTCATAATGATGATATCAGGTGTGTTTAAATTAATTTGGTCAGCAAGATGGCGATGCACATTTTCTACATAAAATTCAAAGTTTTTTTTTTTACTCTGCATCTACAAAATGATGAATAAAAAATGTGCATCAGGTGTGTTTTTTTGCTTTTTTATGTTTTTATTCAATTTATGAAGGTGCTCTAAATTGAATTGTTTTATATACTGTAGTAATTGTACACTACTATAGTATTTTTTTACATGCAAATTAGAAAAACATGTTTTGTCATTGACACAGAAAATTTCCCACTCGTTATTACAACTTTGTGATAAAGTTTTTACATTTCATAAATGCAATCTTTCCAAATATGACTTTAACGCACCATATGTTAACCTCATGATTTATCTGCAGCTTGCTTTATTTCCTGTGAAACTATTGGGAAAATCTCTCAAATATGTTCGGGTCTCATATCACCCCAAAATGAAAAATTATATTTTGCACAAAGAAAATCAAGCCTGTTTATCAGCATTAAGATTTTGCCATTAGACATTATTTTCATGACAATTAATCACATTTTATTGTGATTTTTTTTTTACGTTATTATTGTAATGTGTCGAGACACATGCACTTTTGAAAGTTTTTTTTGTAACTCCAATTATTCTAAAGGTTGATTTACTTAAAGGTGCCCTAGAAAGTTTTTTCACAAAATGTAATATAAGTCTAAGGCGTCCCCTGAATGTGTCTGTGCAATTTCAGCTCAAAATACCCCATAGATTTTTTTAAATAAATTTTTTTAACTGCCTATTTTAGGGCATCATTATAAATGTGCCGATTCAGGCTGCGGCCCCTTTAAATCCTCGCGCTCCCTGCCCCCGAGCTCTCAACTATAATACAGTGCATAAACAAAGTTCACACAGCTAATATAACCCTCAAAATGGATCTTTACAAAATGTTCGTCATGCATGCTGCATGCATGCATCGGATCATGTGAGTATAGTATTTATTTCAATGTTTACATTTGATTCTGAATGTTTGATAGTGTGTGGCTAAAGCTAACATTACACTGTTGGAGAGATTTATAAAGAATGAAGTTGTGTTATGCATTATACAGACTGCAAGTTTTAATATGAAAATAACGACAGTCTGTCTCTGTGAATACAGTAAGAAACGATGGTAACTTTAACCACATTTAACAGTACATTAGCAACATGCTAACGAAACATTTAGAAAGACAATTTACAAATATCACTAAAAATATCATGTAATCATGGATCATGTCAGTTATTATCGCTCCATCTGCCATTTTTCGCTATTGTTCTTGCTTGCTTACCTAGTCTGATGATTCTGCTGTGCACAGATCCAGACGTTAATACTGCCTGCCTTGTCTAATGCCTTGAACATGGGCTGGCATATGCAAATATTGGGGCGTGCATATTAATGATCCCGACTGTTGCATAACAGTCGGTGTTATGTTGAGATTCACCTGTTTTCGGAGGTCTTTTAAACAAATGAGATTTATATAAGGAGGAAACAATGGTGTTTGAGACTCACTGTATGTCATTTCCATGAACTGAACTCTTGTTATTCAACTATGCCAAGGTAAATTCAATTTTCAATTCTACTACACCTTTAATACAATTTAAAAAAACAAAAAAAAAAAACAAAGACAAATTCTACAATGAATTATAAATATTTCTATAAATATATTAAATTTAATAAAATATTTTTTATTGTATTTTACATTACAGTTATGAGAACTGGATTTTTAAAGGGTTGTTTGTAGATTTGTAGATTGATTTTAAGTGAAATATGACCTACATGTTGACCCAGGCTTGGTGAGGTTCACCTTATTGGTTTTACTGGTTCCTGTTTCTAGATTTTTGTTCTCTTTTAGCATGTAAAACAAGATGAAGGTTCATATATATTTTCATTTCATCATGTTATCATTTGTTGACATTAGTACTGGTTTTGTGTTTAGCACCACCTGAAGTTTCAGAGATCCAGTTCTCAGAGCCAAATGAGGAAGGAGGTATCACATACAGTACACACATTCAAATATTTCAAACTATATACAGAAAATGCAATATTATAAAAGGTTGTCAGTAACGTATCCTTTCCCCAGGTGTTGTGACAATGGTAGCCCAGGCCTCTCGCTTTCATCCGGACATCATCACCTTCCGTTGGTTCTGTGAGGGTGGGGAGAGCCCTGTGTCCGTCCCGCCACTAGCAGCTCCTCGGCCCTGAAGGCTTCTTTTCAGCCATTGCAGGCTGCCCCGCTAGAGGGAGGCCCAAGCGCTAGCACCTGAAAGCCAGTGCAAGCAACCACAACATGGCCCTAAAGCAACCCATCACACGCGAAACTAGAGGTGAACGCTGGAATAGAATAACTGAATTCTTGTAAATAAGATTAAGGCTGTGTTCAGTATAGAGTGCAGTGCCCGCCCACTTTTTCAGCTGCCTTGGTTCCGCAAGTATTTTTCCCATTCATTTTTCCTATAGGGATCTTTAAAAAGTCATCATTTAAGAATTATAAGCAATGAACCAAACCAACCAGCTACAAGGAGAATCACAACTTTGAACTTTGAAACAAAATTTGATTTGAAGCAAAAACATATTTGAAAAACACATAGAAAGGCAAGACTGTGAACTTAACAGCTTTAGTGAAGGAAATAACTAAAATCCCATAAAAAAAAAGGAGAAATTGAACGTTATCCACTGATCTAGATAAGGTTTATTCAAGAAATTGCTTGATATGTCGCTAGACTTTTGAAAAAAGTTTCAAAAGGGGCAGGGAAGTTACTAAATCTTGCAACAAAATCACTAAATTGGCAGCACTGTCCTGATGAGAAAACTGCACATTAATATAGAATGGTGATTAAACTGACTGAAACTACCTGTGCATTAAATAGGTTTAATGCACACTTTCCAACCAATCAGAATCAAGTATTCAGACAGACAATGGTATAAATTAAATTTAAGTATTTTGAAAGGATAAAACTCTCTGATTGGTGAAATTTTCTTTCTTACAGCATCATGGGTAATGTAGTTTTTTACCAGGAATTCTGCTGTTAAACACTTCTTTAAAAAAAAATAAATCAGTTGAAATAATGCAAACTGACAGCTTAAAAAAAAAAATCATATACCAATCTCTGTCTGTCTCGGTCAGGTCTATCTTTAAAGGTCTATAAGTTATCAATAAAAATCAGGAGAAAATGAATGGGATTTTTACTTCCTGAACCCAACTGTTGCACTCTATAGGAAACTTCCATATTACACATACTATTTCTGCAGTATATACTTTGCACACTATGTGAATTTTTTTTTAGAATAGGTGGATTAACTACTTCATTGACCAAAATGTTCAGCATACAGTACAACCAGAGCACACTGAATGGAATATTTAATCCAACAGTGCACTGCGCTCAACTTTGCATACTATGTCCAGTGTGATAAATGAAACTTAATGGATATCATTCAAAACTTTTAACTGCTTTTTTGTTCATTATTTTATCGGAATGCCAAGAGTTGAGATATTTAAACACCGAACTTGATCAAACATGCAAAATACCCATAATACTGTTGGTTTTTGTTACATAAAGTGTAAAGTACAAACTCTACTTGCATACATACAGTATTCTCACGTAAAGCAATACATACTTTAAAGCAAATCTCAGCTGCGTGATTGTTTATATCATCACAAAATGTAATTATATTTCCGTCCAGCTCTTTATATTAAGTTGGATATATAATATTTTCAACTATGTCCATTCCAAATATAGTCTGGAAGTACATTAACAACGAAAACAAATTTTTGATCAAATAACTGACTTTTTTTCTTTCTTAGGATTCATAAAACAGCCCACCGTTTCAGAAATCATCTCTTCCCTTCCATCTGCTGAGAAGGGACCTTTGACCCTCGCCTGTGACATAACTGGTTTCTACCCCCCTGAAATCTCTGTTAAATGGCTGCATGTAAAAGGGAATGAGATTGAGGAGGGAGAGGACAGAGAAGGGGAAATCAAAGCGGGAGCTGAGCTTTGGGGCCCTTTGCAAACTCTGCCGAGGACATTTCGAGCAAAAGCATTACTTAAAGAGCTGGATGACACAGTGAGAGGAGGTTCGATCGTGTGCAGAGTGGCACACTGCTCCCTCCTGAAGCCTGCTGAGAGAGTCTGGAGAAATACTCATATCGGTAAAAGGACATACTCAAAAATAATAGATTTTTAAAAATTAATACTTATTTTTCATTTTTTTATAAATAAGTCTCTTGTGCTCACCAATGCATTAATTTGATCAAATATATAATTAATATTACAATTTAAAATAACTGTTCTGTATTTGAACATTTTTTAAATGTAATTTATTCCATTACTCCAGTCTTCAGTGTCACATTATCCTTCAGAAATCATTCTAATACGCTAATTTGCTGCTCAAGAAACATTTTTTCTTATTATCAATGTTGAAAACAGTTGAGCTGCTTCATATTTTTAAGGAAACCGTGATATAGGATTATTTTATGAATAGAAATTTCAAAAGAACAGCATTTATTTTAATCAATAATCTTTTGTAACATTATAAATGTACAGTATTTACTGTCATTTTGTTAAAAAAAAAAAAAAAAACTTACTGTCCCCAAACTTTTGAACGGTGTGTAAATATTTAACTGTCCATCATCATCACCAAGAAAGATACAAGGATGTTTCTAATTTTAAAAAGAAATGTAAATGCATATCATACATAGAGATTAACTGACTTACGTCCATTTTTTATGTTTAACATGACTTGCTAAGGTATGCTAATTGTGTGGCTTAAGGACTCTATGCTATAAAAGTGCTATTAAAGGGTTAGTTCACCCAAAAATTAAAATTCTGTCATTTATTACTCACCCTCATGCCGTTTCACACCCGTAAGACCTTCGTTAATCTTCGGAACACAAATTAAGATATTTTAGTTGAAATCCGATGGCTCCGCGAGGCCTCCATAGGGAGCAATGACATTTCCTCTCTCAAGATCCATAAAGGTACTAAAAACATATTTAAATCGGTTCATGTGAGTACAGTGGTTCAATATTAATATTATAAAGCGACGAGAATATTTTTGGAGCGCCAAAAAAAAAACAAAATAACGACTTATTTAGTGATGGCCGATTTCAAAACACTGCTTCAGGAAGCATCGGAGCGTTATGAATCAGTGTGTACGGGTAATGTCTCTCAGCCATCTCTCTACATTTGATTCTGAATGAGTTTGATAGTGCTCCGTGGCTAAAGCTAACATTACACACTGTTGGAGAGATTTATAAAGAATGAAGTTGTGTTTATGCATTATACAGACTGCAAGTGTTTAATAATGAAAATAACGACAGTCTTGTCTCTGTGAATACAGTAAGAAACGATGGTAACTTTAACCACATTTAACAGTACATTAGCAACATGCTAACGAAACATTTAGAAGACAATTTACAAATATCAAAATATCATGTAATCATGGATCATGTCAGTATTATCGCTCCATCTGCCTTTTCGCTATTGTTCTTGCTTGCTTACCTAGTCTGATGATTCTGCTGTGCACAGATCCAGACGTTTACTGCCTGCCCTTGTCTAATGCCTCGATCATGGGCTGGCATATGCAAATATTGGGGGCGTGCATATTAATGATCCCGACTGTTGCATAACAGTCGGTGTTATGTTGAGATTCACCTGTTTTTTGGACATCTTTTAAACAAATGAGATTTATATAAGAAGGAGGAAAACAATGGTGTTTGAGACTCACTGACTCACAAAAAAAAAAACAAAATAACGACTTATTTAGTGATGGCCGATTTCAAAACACTGCTTCAGGAAGCATCGGAGCGTTATGAATCAGTGTGTACGGTGTAATGTCTCTCAGCCATCTCTTTCTACATCTCTCTCTTCACATCTCCCTCTTGCTCACTCTCTCTCTCCTACCCCATCGTGAATGGACACAATAATCCGACTTTCACCTCCTGGATGATAAAACAAAGTAAGATGATAAAAAATGCAACCAAAACCATATCTAAAGACCAGAATATCAAAGGGACTTTTGGGTATGGGCTCTTTTGACACATTCACAAAGCAACAACACCTTACCAACCACATAACAACACTCTGACAACCATCCACAATGCCTTAGAGCATCAGAAATTTGCACATGCATGCACTGCACACATTTTGTTGTTCACACCTCTTTCTATCTGTCTCTTTTTTTCTCAGTTGCTCCCTCAATCCCTCCTTCTCTGTCGGTTCACTGGAGCAGAGATGGTGTAGGAATATTCTCCGTTCTTCTCTCTGGAGGAAAGCCTGCGGCTGAATTGCTCTGGGCAGCTGGTGGCACAACTGTCTCCAAGCTTTTGTCGAAAGAAGAGAGAGAGAAAACAGTGAGGGGAAACTAGAGCTCAAGAGCGTTTGTGCTTTGGTGAGGTCAACAGGACGACAGGAAAGTACCAGTCGCAGAGGAGGACATGCACGCAGTAAGTATGCCAATAATATGGTGAGTAGACTGAAAAATGTTCAGCATAACATCTAGAACAACCTTGAAAACAAAGTTTTGGCTTATTCTACAGAAATCAGGCCACCTAGCAATGCAGAATGTGAAAAGATAAATGAATGCATGGAAGGGAATGAAATCAGTTCAAGATGAGCCGAATGAGCATATGGAAGAGAATGAGGAGGATGAGGACATAGATCCATCATATATAAACACTGTGAGATTGAGGAAAGAGAAGAGAGAGTGTCTGAGAGTTACTGTGGAGATTACCCATCCTGCACTAGGCTTGCCTGCATACCTTACCTGGACAGGTAAATATGTGTTCTCTTTGTTGTTGAGGTACAGGAGGTGTGCATGTGTTAAAGGTAGTCATTTACAGGATACAGTCAAATTAAATTACAAATATCCAAATATACCATATTTAGCATTTCCAGTTTTGTATAAATACTCAATTATATACACTGCCCTCCAAAAGTTTGGAAACACCCCTGGCAAAGTGTGGTTTTGGACGGTATCAGCATTTTTTGGTACAAATACATTACAGTAACTTGACATTATCATTGACGCAATAATAATTTACATTTTGATTACATAATAATGGCAATATATACATGTCAAAGCCAGCTGTGATGCCTGGTTACTGGTTTAAACTTGGCCCAGGTTTGTAAAAGATTTTTGGGTCAGCACACCTTAATAGCTTCAACTATTGATTGCCAATTAAGTTTAGAATACAATGCACCAATCAGTTTAGGTCAGATAGCTGCTAATGCTGGATATTTTGAGAAATCGAAAATTTAAGTTTTTTCTATGTGTAAACTGTTTATGTAACAAATATGTTTTCGTAGTTTGTGTTGTCCCTTATGCAGTGCAAAATTATCACAAATTAAAAAGGATTCATGCCAATATTGTCCAAAACCCCACTTTTCTAGGGCGTTTCCAAACTTTTGGAGGGCAGTGTAGTTCTTTAAAATATACACTGGAAACTCAAAAGTTTGGAATAATTAAGATTTTTTCTCTTGTTTTCTCCAGTCTTCAGTGTCACATGATCCTTCAGAAATCATGATGATTTGCTGCTCAAGAAACATTTCTGATTATTATCAATGTTGAAAACAGTTGTGCTAATATTTTTGTGGAAACTGTGATACTCAATTTAAAAGTTTGTTTTAGGATATTTTTAAAAAATAGAAATTACTACTTTTATTCAACAAGGAGTCAAGGACATTTTCAACTGATTCAGGTGCCAGTAAAGACATTTATAATGTTACAAAAGATTTCTATTTCACCAAAAAATATTAAGCAGCAAAAACAGAAAACTTCTTTCAAAAACATAAATTAATTATTCATAACTTTTGACCTCCAGTGTAATATTGTTGACAAATACATTTAAAATGATGTACACTCACTTGAGAAGAGGCTGCAATCAGTGGCCTAGATTAGAAGGTGAAGTTTACTTCTCAATTTTATGTTTGGCAGAGCCTGCAGAGGAAGTGTCATCTTGATGGCCATCCACCCATCTCTGACCACATGATCCTTGCTGTTATATTTATTTTTTCTTTTTTCTTTTTTAATGTATTTTCTTTTACTACGAATAATATGCATGAAATGCATTTTTAGTATTCATTTAACACTTTATAATTACCATCAATTTTACTTAGATAAACTCTTTAAAGTTAGACCTAAGGCCGTCTTTGTTTCAAATAAAAGTGAGAAAGAACGAAAGAACGCACCACTGTGACTAATTTTGTCCACGGACTAAGCAAATGTTAAACCTCACCACAACACTTGTGCATATTCAAACACAGTGCACATGCAGGTTTTAATGAGCCTACACTTAAAATGCTTTGGTTTTCTACCATAAAAAAGTCATAATTGTCCAAACACATAATTGGCTACATCTTAATACTAATATGATGAAATATCTAGACGGAAGTTTCATGTGCATCTCACACTTGTTGCGCAGCAGCAAGTGTTGCTGCAGAAAACTATGATTGTGTTTCAAAACCTAATGAGATTCCTTCCTAGACAGCATTTGGTGAATTCTGATTCTAAGATGCTTATTCTGATTTCCACCATGATGTGCAGATGCTACACGCGTCTAAAATACTGCACGCACTGCCAGTAACGCACAAAATGCACAACGCGCCTGCCGTCTATTTAGGCAACTCATTAGGATTTGACACACAGCGCCGGTAGATTTAG
>JAOTNS010002063.1:0-32065 GCA_028476615.1 Culter alburnus | reverse complement strand
CCAAATATGCCTCTCATCTCCCCAAGTCTGGCAAGTATGTCAAGACAGTAGGATTCTCGGGACAAACGCAGCTAATCCAAATGACGGCCCCTGTCACCATAAAAGTCAAAGACTCTGAAACAAAGATTCCAGTCCTAATATCAGAACAGACACCAGTTAACTTGTTAGGAAGAGATGCAATATGCAAACTGAAACTACAAATATGGTGCTCTCCAGAAGGGATATACATAGATGACAAGGGAATTAGGCAGATGGTAGTAACAGAAGAACAAAACTCGCAAGAACCACAGGCAAATATATATTGGTTAGGAAACCTGGAAAAAGAAGTAGGGGAAACTATAAACAAATGGGGAAATATATAAAGAACAGCTTAAGAATCCAGTCATGCCCGAAACTGAATTTCATTGCACAATGAGATATGACCCTACCAGAGATCCTGAGCTAGAAAAACAGTGGTTAGACCAGACCAAAGAACTGGAAATACCCTTAAACTCTGAGTATTTAGTAGTGGGATCAAAGGGAGCAGCCTTACAAATTGAAGAAAATAGGTTTATCCAGAAATGGTTCAAGGTAGATAATTCAACTCCACATGTTACTTTATACATAAGTGAGGGATGCCAACCTGAGGACCTAGGACCAATGATGTTACATGCAAAGGGGAAAACATGGGAGGCCACAGAGAACCCATTTATCTTCAAACCACAGATATGATGTATCTCAAGATTCTCTGTCAGACTAAAATGAAAGGAATACCAAAAATGATAGTGGAAACTAGAGAAATGAAAAAAGAATTGAATTCCAAATTGGATGAATTGATGATGGAAATGGAACAAAAGTACCACAAGGATTGTGGTCCAAACATGATACAGATGTAGGTTTAGTAAAATCTGCCAACCCAGTGAGAATTAAGACAAAGCCAGGTGTTCAGTTACCCAGGAAGCAACAATACCCACTCAAGCCTGAAGCAGTAGAAGGGATTAGGAAAACAATTGAAGGGTTAATCAAAGCAGGGTGCTAATTGAAACAGTTAGCTATTGTAAACACCCATTTTACCTGTTGAGAAGGCCAATAAGTCAAAGTGGAGGTTAGTTCATGACTTAAGGGCAGTGAATGAGGTAGTGGAAGATTGGCCTGCTGAGGTCCCAAACCCACACACGTTGTTGACGAATGTTCCACCTGCTGCTAATTACTTCACAGTTATTGATCTCTGTTCTGCGTTTTTCAGCGTTCCTCTAGCGGAAGAGAGCAGACACCTTTTTTCCTTCACTTACCAAGGTAAACAGTATACATACACCAGGATGCCCCAGGGGTTCAAACACTCACCACATGTATTTAACCAAGTGTTAAAAGTTGATTTGGAAGATCTGAGACTGGATAGCACACTGATACAGTATGTGGATGATTTGTTAATCTGTTCAACAACATTGGAACAGTGCCATCAAGATTCCATCAAAGTGCTCACCAAATTAGCAGAAGGAGGTCACAAGGCCTCAAAAGAAAAGTTACAGTATTGTATGACACAAGTAGAATATTTAGGCCGAATTATTGCTCACCAGACAAAAGCAATTTCTCCAAGCCAATTAGAAGGATTAGCAAAGCACCACAGCCCCAAACTGTGGGACAAATGATGACCTTTTTAGGTATGACAGGGTTTAGTGCTGATTGGATTGAAGAATATGCAATAAAAACAGCCCCATTACGGGCAATGATGAAACAAGCTGGTCATCAAAATCTCAGAGCAAAACTCGTATGGGATACTGAGGCACTGATTGCATTTGAAACATTAAAAAAGGAGCTCCAAACTGCTCCTGCACTTGCTACGCCAGATTATGGTAAGGTATTTCATTTATATGTTGCTGATAGAAAGATGGCTATGCTTCAGCAGTACTAATGCAAGAGACATGTAGTGGCAGGAAAAAACAGCCACTTGCTTACTATAGCACCAAATTGGATAGTGTAGCCCAAGGCTACCCGCCATGCTACCAGCAAGGCCTAGCAGCTGTATATTTTGCTTATGACAAAGCATCCACTGTGACAATGGGCTACCAGTTATTATATAACACACCACCAAAGCTGAACTGTTAGAAAAAGGAAGGTTTGTTTTGACACAGGCAAGATGCCTTACGTATTCCAGTCTGTTAACATATCCTGACATTACTATCAACGATGTACAACAACAAATCCAGCAAACTTCATCCCGTTGGAGGGAGAAGGAACCCCACATGAGTGTGTGACAGAATCTCTGGCATTCACTCGATTGAGACCAGATTTGGAATCAATTCCATTTCTGATGCAGAGTTGACTATTTTGTTGATGGATCATGTTTTAGAGATCATTTGGGGAACCATGCTGGATTTGCAGTTGTAAAAAGAGGAGAGATGACTTTATCCCTGTCTTACTCAAACATTGTGAACAGCCATGCTCAGCACAGCAGAATTACGGGCACTTACTGAGGCATGTTTATTGGCAAAAGATCAAGTAGCAAACATCTATATGACTCTGCATATGCACATGGTGTATGCCTATTTGGAGCAGTATGGAAACAAAGAGGGTTCAAAAAGAATGATGGACACCAATCCAACATGGAGACCAAATTACTAAATTAATCTCAGCCATGATGTACCCAACAAGGTTGGCTATCATTAAATGTCAGGCACATAAGAAAGGTAATGATTTTGTAATAAAGGAAATAATGCTGCGGACTCGTTTGCCAAACAGGCCTCAGGGTGTCAGTTGGCTGTGATGGCACCATCAGTTCTAATTCAACCGGTTCCAACCCTTGAGCACATAAGTGAAATGCAAAACAGAGCACCCCCTTATGAAGTAGCAATATGGCAACAACGAGGGGCAACAAGAGATGCTAATGGACTTTGGCGCTCTCATGAAGGATTCATGATAGCTCCAAACCCATTATTGAACATCTTAATCACGGATGCGCATGGGTTTGCCCATTGCGCAAGGGGGGAGATCTTAAAGAAAAATAAAAAGACAAGGATTCTGGTCACCCTATATGCAACAAAGAGTAGATGAGTACTTAAGTGAGTGCGAAGTCTGCGCACAAAACAATGTTAGAAGAGGAACAGCAACACCATTAGGCTCAATACCAGTTCCAGAGGGACCCTTCAACCTAGTACTAGATTACGTGGACATGATTAAATCTGTAAGGGGGAAAAGATACTGCTAGTGATAATAGATCGATTTAGTAGATGGTGGAAGCAGAACCCTCAGCAGATCAAGGAGCTAAGACAGTAATCAGATTCTTGACCAGAGAGGTCATCCCAAGATTTGGCATACCATCCCAGATTAGTTCTGACAATGGCTCAGCCTTCATTCAAAGAACAGTAAAGACAGTAATACAACAGCTACGAATCAAGCAGAGGTTAGGCTGCATTTACCATCCCTCCTCCCAGGGTATTGTTGAGCGTGCTAATGGCACCCTCAAGGCCAAACTCAACAAGATTTGTGCAGATACAAAACTTAACTGGGTAGATGCGTTACCCCTTGCCCTTATGAGTTACCGCATGCAAACTAACAGAGTGACAAATCTGACTCCCCATGAGATGTTGACAGGGAGACTCATCCCTGCGCCCCATTTAAGAGGCCCGTATGAAGGACCGCCCCTAGAACAGCTTGAAACTGAAATAAGGGCCTATATGAGACAATTGACTTCCATACATGAAGCCATACATACTCATGAGCAAAACAGGGGGCCAAGAGAGGAGGAAGAGGCACCCTGTCCTGTGCTCCCTGGAGATCAGGTTTATTTGAGAGTTTTTAGGAGAAGATGGAATGAGCCAAGGCGAGAAGGACCTTATACTGTAGTAAGAGCAACCCCAACTGCAGTCCAAGTAGAAGGACGAACGACTTGGTATCATTTGAATCATTGTACTAGGGTGCCAAGACTGAGACGGAGAGAAGAAGAGGCAGAGGACGCAGAAGACGATGCAGACCAAGATGCCCAAGAAGGGGAGGGGCCAGGGGATCCAGGTGAGGGACCTAGTAATGTTGTTGCTGAACCTCCTTCTAGGGAAGCTGTGCAACCTGAGACACGAGATGAAATGCGGACAGAAAAGTTGGAGAATGGTTTGACTCCCTCTTTGGCTCATGGAAGGAATGGCTGGTAAAGGTGGGAGTAATAGTAGCAGTTGCTGTTGGAATTTTTGTGTTGTTGTTCTGTTGTGTGTTACCTTTTCTCAGATCAATGATGGCAGGTGCAGCAGCCAAGCAGATGGTGAATGTGTCTGTAAAACAATCTGGGGTTGACATTGGATGCACCACGACAACTGGAGTGTATCCAATAGGTTCAGGTCTCGATGAGCTGGACGAATTCCCATGAAATGATCCCTAACTGGGGTGTAATGGAAGGGGTGCCACTTTTTTATTTTTGACCCTGAATTTGATGCTGTTTTTGATAGAGAGGGAGGTAGTCAAGAACATGTATTTTCTTTTGGGGCAAAAACTCAAGTAAGCATTTCAGACAATGGGTAGAGTAGGCAGTTAGTAAGTGGGTGTTTTGTTTGTTATTTTGGCATAAACCCCCTTCCGATTTTTTATTTTCATTTTGTTTTTTCCATTATTATAAAATACCTGCACACTATTAAATATCACTTTAATGAATGAGAGGGGACGACTGAGGGTCTGAAGCAGGTCATTATCCGTGTTACGAGGTAATGCAACCCGATTAAAGGGAAAAGAGTATGAGGGTTTTACTATTTTTATTATTCTCATTTAATCATTGAAAATTCACTGCTGAAATGTAATGTGCACTCACGTTCCACTGATGAAAGGAAGAAGGATCGACGAGCACCTCAGTGCTTAGCAACAAGGGCTGACTCTACTGGTGGTTTAAAAACCCACTGTCAGTTCCAACTCCAGATAGTACCTTAGGCAGGTCCAGGTACCTCTGGCAACGGTGGAGCAGCCCAGATAGCGCTCCAGGCCACCGGAAGCGCCTGAGAGTTCCTCTGGCATCGTGGAACTATATATACATATATATGTGCATTCTACTACTGCCATTATTCTATTACTGTATGGTGTAATCACTGAAGTGCATTGATCTACTGATGTAACCAAAGCTTATGAATCAGTTGAAATGTGAAGAAGTATCCCCCTAAAAGAAGGTTTTAGGTAGGGAGATGGGATCTTTTACTCCTCTCTAGACAAACAAAGGGGGGAGACGTTTGGTCTCATTCTCCTCTGGAGTGTGTCCCCATGGGAAGGTCACTTGGTAGAGAAAGATGGATGACTATTTTTTGGTCACTAAGAAAGAAGAAGGACACAGGCTGACCTATGAGGACATGCTCTGGGAAAAGGGCATAGAGGTGGGGCTAAAGAGAGCCCCAAAGGGGGGATGTGTTGGGAAAATTCATTGATTATTAACGTATTACCAGTAGAGAATAGCTTGTATGAACAACACTGGAAAGCACCGGGTTTTCTGCACAGAGAGCATCAAGCGTAAATGAAATATAAGTGTATTCAATGCAAATTATAAAAGCAAAGCTGTGGAAAGTACCAAAGAAACCATTAAAACATGCTTTTTTTAAAAAATATAGCGGCTGGCGATCCGCCACCATTAAAACCAAAGCTGAGGGGTACTCATAGATAATGGTGGCAAAACGCCAGGGTGGAGCAAAAAGAAAAAGGTAGCTCATTGGCTCTGTAACGATAAGAAAAACATATAAAATGAGCTGTTTAATGTTGTCTAGTTTAGATGTGATGCCTGATGGGAAGCTGACATCTCGCTTTGTTGCCTGGCAATAAAGAATATCTTTTGGAGACCTGGAACTTCTGACTCTGAGAGATTTTTTGAGAAGAACACAGAATCATCTTAGGATACTGCAGACTGGCCACAACAGTAGCTGCTTATGTAGCTAGGAATAAACGCCCTGCGATAGAAAAGCCCCCACCATACTGTTCGCCAGAACCCTCTGCGCCATCTGTAATTAAATCCAAAACATTACAAAATAATTCACAAGTTGTGAAACAGGATATCAATGTTGAAGTGCCCAGAAAAAATGCGATGGTTTGGCTAAGAGCTGGAAATGTGATATCTTTGAAACCACTGAAAATGTCTGATATGGAATCAATATGCAAAAGTTTGCCTTCTCCCCAAGACGCTAGTAAATTTGTGACCGTTTTACAAACGCACACAAAATATGCCCAATTTACTGGGATAGATTACAGAGCAGTTTTGCTAAGAACATTGGAAGGAGATGTCACTGAATCAATGTTAATTGATGAATGCCCAACATTGAGTCGTGACAATGATAAAACAACCGGCACAGGCACGGCTGCAACACCACATGTGTTTTTCTGGGAAAACCCTGAAAACCATGATGTCTTCTTTAAACAATTGAGAGCTTTTCTGGATAAACGTATAGGTAAAAGACAATACCTATCATTCGCTGCAAATACCAAGCAGAAACCTAGGGAATCTGCCTCAGACTTCTACATTAGGTTCAAGAAGGCATGGGTAGAAGAGTCTAAACTCCCAATGAATCATGAAATGAAGGCTTTGTTCATAAACACCTTCCTGAATAATATGCAGTCAAAGCAGGCGCAGCTGATCAAAATTACCACAACCAATCTTTTGATATGGATATAGACGGATTGGGGAAGTGAGTTAGGGAACTGGATTCATCTGGTGGTCACAATTAAGACTGAGACTGCAATGTTTACAGGTCAGAGAAGTCAAGGGAAAGTGTATGGTAGAAAAGCAGAAGTGAAACCACACTGGACCCACAAAAGGGCCCAGCAATAGTTTGCTATTACTGTGGGCAAGAGGGTCATATGCGCCTTGATTGCAGAGAATGGAAAGTTCAACTGCAGAGGAAGCCATGGGCTAAACCACAACAACAGAGAAGTAAACACCAGCTAGCATGTATCCTACTACATGGCAAAAAAGACAGAATAGGGAGGCCCACAGAGTGATGTCAGTTCCAATTTATCAATGATGACCCTTAAATTTTCAAACAATAGTGATGATTTACCTTATATTACATTAATGGTGCATGGCCAACAACAAACATTCCTTTTAGATTCTGGAGCGGATGTAACATCAATGTCCTCCAGACATAATGAGGGTCCTGTCTAATCAAGTAGTTAACTCTGTGGGAATATCAGGAACTGACATTGAATGTCCAGTAACACCCCTTTTAGAAGTCAGAGCTTCTGGGTTTAAACCATTTTTTCACAAATTTACGATCATCCCAGAAGCACCGATGAAATTGCTTGGGAGAGATATGATGCACCGTTTGAATATGGATATCAAATTCACTGATAAACAGGTTGTGTTTTCCTTCCTATCCAGCTTGCAAGTCTCCATGAACCCATTGCCCACATGGGAAGAAACCAGCGAACCCAGTGAACCACTGCCTACCCTACCAAAGCCTGACCCACCTCAGACGGTACACAGCATGATTAACCCATTGCTGTGGTCACAATACAAAGATGACACAGGGTTCATTGATATGGAACCATACAAAGCCAAATTGAATACGAACAAACCAGTCTATATTAAGCAGTATCCTTTATCTAAGGATAAGGAATTTGGTATTAAACCAATCATTGACAATTTTATCCAGCAGGGTGTCCTCGTACCAATCCATTCGCCATACAACACGCCGGTTAATCCAGTGGTTAAAGCGGATGGAAAAACATGGCGTTTGACACAAGATTTAAGGGCTATAAATCAGTTAATAACACTGTTGGCACTGATCGTACCCTGATGTTCCAACCATTGTTAATTCAATTCCATGTACGCATAAATATTTCACCATTATAGATCTCTGTGCAGCATTCTTCTCCGTACCTGTACATCCAGATACTCAGCCCATTTTAGCTTTTACATTTCAAGGTAAACAGCTAACGTGGACATGCCTTGCACAGGGCTACATTGACTCGCCCGCTGTTTTCTCGGCAGCAGTGCAAAGAACATTAGCCAAAATGACTGATTTACCTTTGTGGGATTACAAATTTGTACTATGTTATATCTAGGTTCCAATGTAATAGTATATGAACTGAAAACTTTATGTACATTGTGTTTTACATTTTGAGGTAAAGATAATGACATTCTAAAGGAGATCAAGGCAGGCAGCCCAGGTGTCTGAGACACTAACCTTTTGTCTTCATGCACTTCCTGACCATAAGGCAGGACAAGCTCAAGATACAGCAGTGCTTTTGTCTCTATGATAATGTAAAGGTATGGGCAATACTGTCAGACTGATTGGATTAGCACCTATGCATTTGAATGACACAGTTATGCTGATTAGATCATGGCTGGGAAATGTAGGGAATGGGCTGATCCCTCCCCCTTGAATGTATATATGAACTACCAAGTACAATGCCTTAGTTAGACTTTGGATGACCACAGCGATGCACAGTGTGTTTCTCAATAAAGAGTAACTTCTGCTTCAAGAGATCCCAAAGTCTCCTGGTCTATGCTTCTGAGATTTCCAACACCTTCTACAGTCTGCGTTCTTCAATATGCGGACAACATCTTGGTCTCCGGGGAGACAAAAGAGGACTGCGAAAAGGCCTCCATCATCGTCTGCAATGTGCTCGCCCAAGCTGGCTTTAAAGCCTCCAAAGAAAAACTTCAGTGGGTCCAGTCCAAAGTGACATACTTGGGACACATCATAATGCCCGGTTTGCAAGCGATATCTATGGATAGGGTCCAGATGATCAGAGAAATGAAGTCCCCTCGAACTGTGCAGCAGCTTCAAAGTTTTCTGGGGCTAGTGAACTATTGTAGATCCTGGATACCTGACTGTGCGGTGCATGACAGGCACCTGAGGAACCTGATTGATCATAAAGCTCCGACAAATACGCTTTTGAACTGGACAGAAGAGGCAGAATTGCACTTCACTGCATTGGAACAGGCCATCACCACGGCCTCAGCATTGGGCCTCCCCAACTACAGCAAAAATTTCCATTTGCATGCCCACGAGGCGGAGGGGGTAGCTATTGGCGTCCTGTTGCAACAGCATGGGTCCACTTATAGACCATTAGCATACCTGTCTAAGAAATTAGATAATATAGCTTCAGGTATGCCAGCATGTCTTCGTGCTGTAGCTGCGGCTGCTCTGGTTGTACAGATGGCAGAAAGAATGGTGTTATCGCATCCGCTGATTCTTTACACCTCTCATCAGGTGGGATCTATTTTGCATAATATGCAGACACAACATATGACAGTGCAACGACGCTCGGGGTACGAGGCAATCCTGCTGGCCACCAAAAACTTGACCATACAGCCAACAGCGTCAATTAACCCCGCGTTGTTAGGGATTATAGGAATGGCTGACATGGTAGACAATTCTACAGATCATGATTGTATCATTGAATTGACTTCCTCATGTTCCTCCAGGGCCGATCTTTCGGATACGCCCCTGGATGGGGGGGGGGTGTATATGTTGATGGGTCATGTTCGAAACCTTCTGATGGGGTTTATCTTTGTGGCTATGCAGTGGTGTCAGACACTGGAGAGATAATAGAGGCTTTTGCCTTGGACTACAATTCTGCTCAAGCTGCTGAATTGGTTGCATTAATATGAGCATGTGAGCTGATGGCTGGAAAACGTGTAACAATTTACACTGATTCAAAGTATGCATGGGGGGTGGTACATCACTTTGCCAAAACATGGGAAGCTAGAGAATTCAAAACAGCAGATGGAAAACCCATATGGGTAACCAGAGTCAGGTAACTATGACTGTGCATATAACTAATATACCTGATATTGACATTAAGATCCTGCAGAGTCAACCGATACAGGCTGACTTAGAGCATTGGGGAAAACATGGCTGTGCCCCAGATAAAGACGGGATCGTGAGAGATGACAAGGGAAGAATAGCAATTCCGAAGTTAGGATTAATAATCCTCATCAGACATTACCATGGTTTGTCGCACACAAGTTGTGCAAAAGTAGTACAAGTAATCAATCAATTGTATTGTATTGCAGATGTACACAAAACTGCGAAGCTCATTCTAGACTCATGTCTTACGTGTGCACAAGTAAATCCGCACAGACCAATCAAACATGACGCACTACCGCATCCGGAAGCACCGTTTCAGAATGTTCAGATTGACTTCACGCACATGCCGCCAATAGGTAATTTGAAATATCTTTTGGTAATTGTGGATCGATTTTCAAAGTGGCCAGAAGCATTCCCGTGTGCAAAAGAAGATGCTAAAACTGTGGTAAAGGTTCTAACCAAAGAAATAATTCCTCGATTTGGCATACTTCCTATATTTTCAATATATAATTGGCTCTCTGGCCGAATAAACTTTGTATCTTGGTTGAACTGCACTCTTTGTGTCTGAGTCTTCCATTTGATACCCAGGTACCTGCTTTTCTGTGTTGGATCGCTCAACCCGAATAGATCTTTTTGAATTGTAACAGAAATCTTTGATTGAAATTGAAATCTAACAGAAAGTAAATAAACAATTGTAAATAAAAGAACATTAAATTAAATAAAATAATTATAAAAAATAATAAAACAAAACATCTGTAGTTTCTTTTGGGGGGGGGGGTTCTCAAATTATATTATAAAGGATATTTCCTATGCTTCCCACACTCTCCCCTCAAAAATTAAATGTCGCCCCGACATTACTATACATTTATCTGAGCAGGCCATATTCTAATGAATGAAATAAACAGGTCCGGGGCTCAATTTGAGTACTGCCTCCTGATACATTTCAGTTCCGTCACATCACATCTAACCCCATTCAACGTAACATGGGTGTGGCAGGTATCATCGTGCACTATGATAACTCACTCTGGAATACTCACAGGTAAATACATACTGAAAATAGGTTTAACCTTTTGACCTGAGCATTCATCCACCTCAAGAAAAAACCCAAAAGAATACAACTCTGGACTTTCCCTTATTACTCGCAACATTCAAGCACATCCTGCCAGAGTTCATACTATTTCCTTCTTCCGTCTGCAGTGTCATCTTGAGCTTGTGTCCACCTGAAGAAACTAAATTGCATCAACGAACTTGAATACTACAATAGAACTACAAATATCTGAACATTTCATAACACTTCAGTTTCTAACAAAACTAATTAATGCAACAACTTAAACACTCCTATAAACACATTTTCTATTTTCAATGACTAGATATTACCTTCTAACCTTAAGTGAATGTTGGCTGGCCTAGGATATCATACGTAAACGTCTTTGTGCTTTTTCTTATTCTCAAAGGATACTTTCGCTGCTGATGCTGCTCATCGTGAGTCTCATCACTAGTAAGCTTTTCATCTGCTGCATTTCTTTCTTCTTCTTCTTGCTCCAAAGTGAGTTTCTGCTGCCTTCTTCTTCAACCCATGCAGTGTGTACAGTGTCCTCCTGTAGTGTCTCTTCTTCATTTTCAGGTTGCTCCTCCATTGTTTCCTCCTCCAATGTCATCTGGAGCTGTTCCCTATCTCCATCATACTGTTCTGGATCCGTTATCTCATTCCGTGGCTGGAACTTCTCTGCTTCTGGTCTGAGAATGCTTCTAACAGGCTCATCAGCTGATTCCAGCTGAACTCCATCAATGTATTCCCATTCATCTTCATCCTCTGAACTGGTAGGTTCAATTCTGTTACTGGTTGTGTTTTTGTGAGCCCTTTTCTTTTCCTGTCTTTTCTTCTTTCCTGATGTATCTAGTTCTTCCACAGGCAGAAAGTCACATGGTAGCAGCAAATTCCTGTGAAGCACTCATGTTCGCCCCTGGCCATTTTCTGGTCTCACTTCATACACTGGGTTGTCTGGATATTTCCTTTGAGTCACTATGTGAACTTTCTGCTTCCAGAAAGATCTGAGTTTGCCTGGGCCATCTTTCTCTGTGAGATTTCAGACAAGGACTCTGCATCCTGGATCTAATTCTGCGCCGTGCACCTTCCTGTCATACTTCTCCTTCCCTCTGTCCCCACTCTTGCGAGCCATCTTGGACGCCAGTTGGTAAGCCTCCTCCATTCTCTCTTTCCATTTGATTGCATACTCTTGAGGGGAAGTACTTGTATCTTTGGGGCTCAGACCAAACATGAGATCAATTGGGAGTTTGGGGTGGCGGCCAAAGAGGAGATAGTATGACGAAAAGCCTGTGGATTTATGGCGCGTACAGTTATATGCATGTACCACCTTCGCAAGGGAACTTTTCCAGTCAGCTTTTTCCTCAACTGTTAAAGTTCTTAACATGGCCAGGAGGGTTCTATTAAACCTTTCGACCTGACCATTCCCCTGCGGATGGTACAGGGTGGTACGTGAACCGTGAATCTCACAGTACTGCTGGAGCTTAGCAAACAGCTGATTTTCGAATTCTTTGCCCTGGTCATGATGGAGCCTAGCTGGAAACCCGAACTTAAGGACAAAATCTCCAAAGATTTTCTCAGCTGCAGTTTTAGCGGCTTTGTTGGTACAAGCATAAGCCTGTGCGAACCGGGTAAAGTGGTCCATCACGACCAGTATATACTCATAGCCTCCCTTACATCTCTCTAAATGCAGGAAATCAATCGATACACATAGTTCACATAGTTCCCTTTTCTCTTCTTCTGTCTGCTCCCCAGCCTTTGCATCAGTCCTGGCTATGTGCTGGAGGTTGGGACTAACCTCAGATTCAGCCTCAGTTTTTGTTTTCTCCACAGGCTTGGTTTCTAACGGGTAAATGGCTTTAACCCGCTGAACCTGACCAAAAACAGTTCGTGGTGACAAAATAATGTCTTTTTCTGTTCTGTTTGTTACAGGGATGGCTAATCGTGACCATCTTCCTTTTTGAAGGCTAACAACCGTTTCCCCAACTTCCAGGGTATCCGGCCAAGAGGGACTTTCATTAGGAATGAAGAGAGCCTCCTGCTGGCAAGGGAAAGAAGAGGTCCTTACACCACATTTAATAACTTTGGTCAAGCCAGGTGGAATGGCAACCTTTTGACGCCCCAACCTAACTACTCCATCACTGCTCTGAGGGTCACTCGTTTGGATTAATTTGGTCAGCTTCTCAGCACGTTTACTGTTGATGGAGAAAGCAGCACTCACAGCTTGTATTGTGGTTTGGGGTGGTTGCTCAGATCCCTTTTTCAACAGCACCTTGATGACATTATAGCTGATGAGGGGTTCTTCTGCTACATTAGCCTCTGCGGTGACTAGCATGGGGGCCTTGAGCTCTAACGGGACTACGGTATCTGTGCCTAGCTGAAATCTTACTTCAACCCAGCCTATGAACGGGATGGCTGTCTGGTTGACGGCTTTTCCCACAAGTGTGCCGGGCCCCAGGATTTCTTCTAGGCTTTGTACTTTTATGTGGGGAATATGTTCAGCCCTCCACCTCTCATTCAGGAGACAGACTTGAGACCCAGTGTCCCATAAGGCTTGGGTTGCCACGTCTTCAATATAACAACTCACCGTACATCTTTTTCCAATGAGGCTCAACAGCTCTGAGTGGTGTTTGGGTGAGATGTGGCTGATGTAAGTAGAGCTTCGCCCAGTCACTGCACTTAGCTGTTCTTCCGTGAATTTCTCACTGGATTCCATTAGCTCAGAGTCTTCGGTGGAGAGGTGAGTTATTGTGTTACTGGCAATATTGACTTTTCCCCCTGATTTTCTGGCCGCCCGGCAGCCCTTGGAATAATGACCCCTGTTGGCCACATTTGAAGCAGTGGTCACATGGTTCACCTGTGTTACTTTCCTGGCATGCCGTGCACTCCTTCTTTGCGTTGCAGGGGGGCACACGAAAAGGTTGTGATGCACTTTGTACTGTCCTCCTTAATTCAGTACATCTCCTCTCTCAGCTCCCTAACTATTTCCATCCACTCAGCATCTCGGTTGCAACAGTTTTCTGACATTTAACATTTGTTTTAGCTGGTACCGGTTTGTCTACCACACATGCAGCCCCTACTGATGTGTCATGTGATGAAGCATCAGCTTCCATTTGCATTTCATTTACTTTCACTCCTTTACTACTTGTGTTTCTTTTTAATTTTTGTTGTCTCTCCCATTCAAAACTTGAAAAGCTGCTTCGTTCATCTTGTCAATCAGAATTTCATCCGGAACATTTTGGACATCCAGACTACTCTTCAGCTGGAATTTGATGTGGTCGCTTAGTAATCCAGTACTCAGCAATCTCAAAAATTTCCTCTGTATTAGATCTGGGCTGTATTGCTCATCTGAATAAACTTCTCACGCAGCTACAAGCAGCCTTTCCTTCAGTTCAATTGCTCTGAACAGAAAATTCTGAGGAGATTCCCTAACATCTTGAGTGATATTAATTAATCGGTGGTACAGATCAGTTGAGCTATCTTCTTTAAAGTTTCCTCTCAAAATTGTCTTTAGTTGTGTGTCTTTAGTTGTGAGAGAGTTTTTGATTTCCAGCATATCTCTCAAACTCAAGCCAGGGCTAATTGCTTTCACTACTGCCTCTATGATTTCAGTTTCACTGTGTCCCTTTTTGAGGCCCACATTGATTTGATGCATGAGATTTGTGTATGATAATTTGTCTTTTTGCCCTCTCTCACCAATCTGGCCACAAATTCTGAACTCACGATGTATTGTCACTTCTGGTGGTTGTATTGGTACTCTTTGCTCAAGGAAGACATTTTTGTGGCTGTGACTGACTGTTTTCCTTTTTACTCACTTTATCACTCAGACGTTTCATTTCATTTTCCAAAAGCTTAGTGGCTGATTTAAAGTTAATATGCAGTTCTGAGTATTGCTTTTGCAAGCACTGTAGTTCAGTCATGCCACCCTCCACACTCTCTTCCACTGTTTGAGTATCCCTATCTTTGTTTTTCAGATGACTGCACAAGGCTAACAACTCTGTGAGATATTGCTGTGCTACATCTTTCTCCTCCTCTTCAACACTTTTTTCCAGTGCCTCACTCATCAGTCTTATTAATGCATGTCCCTTTCTTCCTTCATCTACAGGAATCTTCATGAAGAAGCATACCTCTTTCAGTTGGTCTAAATCCAGCCGGACTAGACTCTCTGCAATTTTGTCCTGCATCTCTTCTAGATCCATGATTTTTTTCCGATCGCGTCTCCCGATTGCGTCTCTCGCTCGTGCTTCAGCTCCGCCTGTTTTCCTCGTGCCGCTCCGGCTGTTGTTCCGCGATCTCTCCTGACTACTGGCTCGCCAAAATTTGTTGCACACTTGTTAGACAAAGCGTAGACAAGCGTGATGAAATTGAACTCAAGTGGTATTTATTAAAGCAGAAATAAACAAAACTTAATAGCGTGCACATCATCGTGCATCATTCTTCTCTTTTTTTCTCTTCCTCTCTCCAAGACCCCGGCAACTCCTCCTCTTGCTGCCCAGCCGGCGGCTGATAATGCTATGCATTTTTAAACATCTCCAAAATGAAAGTAAATAAACAATTGTAAATAAAAGAACATTAAATTAAATAAAATAACAATTTAACAAAACAAAACATCTGTAGTTTCTTTTAAGGGGGGGGGGGGGGGGGGGGGGGAAGCATATTTCCTATGCTTCCCACATATAAATACATCAGTCAACACCTTTGCTCAGTATTTTTAAATGCAGTGTACCAAAGAAGACAGAAAAACATGGTTTGAAACCGCTACTGTTTCCTACCATCACAAACAAGTAACCAATAATGTCAACATGAGTGGTGTAACTTACTTGAGGTTAAAAGCATTTGTGGATGCTGATTTTTAAAAGCCAGCTGTCTGATTCTGAGATAAGAAATAGGATCATGGTTTGTAACATTAGCAACACATTTTTAGCTGCTTGATAACTAAAGGCCTTTGCACACTGAGTCCGAAATTTTCGCATGCGTTTTTTCGTATTCGCAATCCTAAAAATTCGTCATGCACAGAGACCTTGCACACTGAGTCCGATGCGTATTAATGAATGCGTTGCGGAAAAAAAATCGCAAAACAAATCGCAAAACAATACAAAATGAAGTCTTCAAGCAGCAGTGAGCACAATTAGTTGTCTCCTCTCTTCTTAAAAAAAGAAAAAGAAAGAGGAAATATTGGGTCCATTCAATCCCGAGATCGCATAGAGAGAAAGGAGAATTCACCTCATCAAGGAGGTGCGGGATTATCCGGGCGTTTCAAAGTTTACTTCAGGATGTCAGTGGCTCTGTTTGATGCTTTGCTACTGGCACAATCTGACTTTATATTCGGTCTCTTTTTATTCCTCACGTTGTTTGTCATTCAGTGCTGCTGTTTTGTGCTGTAGACGACGTGGATCAACTTATCAGATGGCATTCTGGATTTTTGCGTTCGCGTACTGTGGCTCTGAATTGTCAAAACATCTCTCAAAATGCGTGCCATGGATGCGAAAAACGCAGAAAATCGAACCTGATCCGAATATTTTTTTGACGGATGAAAGTTTCGGAGGCAGTGTGCAAACGCGATTGACATAACGTGAGGTCGAATTTATTTTTTAACGTGCGAAAGTTTCGCATGCGAATTTTGGACTCAGTGTGCAATGACCTTTAAGCCAAAGACAAATCATATCACTTTCTGTTATGTGTCCGATATTGTAGAGATCGATACATAAAACACATTACCATTTAGACATTGACTTGTAGACGAGCCTGCATAATTCACTCTCCCTCTTCTGATTGTTCAAACATGTCTGAATTAAACCAATATTTCCATTTGCCACTGTAGTGGCAGCATTTTCTACAGTTACCGAGTAGATCAGGTAGTCAGAGCTGGTGTGATTGAGTGGAGTCAGGGACTAAATTACACATTCATAGACCCACGTATACTAAATGAAGCAAGTGTATTGAGTTAAATTTAAGCTATTTTAAGGCATAAAAAAAAAATTATTTTCACAGGAAAAGTTTAAATATGTCAATTTGATTATCAAAGATGAGTTTTAAGGGATAAAATGATTGACTACAGTGGGACTTTACAGAGCTCAAGCATTTAAAGCAACAAAAGAGCATGCTTAGAATATGTTAATATAGTTATTTTTGTAGTTATCATTTGTGGTGTGAATGGGCCTTAATAGCCATACTTCACTGGATGGCCAGTTTCACATGTATTTTGTGTATTTTTAAAATACACAATACTGTATTTGTATTTAAATACATTTTTCCATGCAGTATTTTGTATTTGTATTTAAATACATTTTTCCACACAGTATTTTGTATTTTATTTTAAAATAAAATATCTGCCCATAGGTTTCTTTGAGGATTTATTATCTAGATCAGGGCTGGGCAAACTCGGTCCTGGAGGGCCGCTGTCCCTGCAGAGTTTTGCTCCAACCCTAATCAAACACACCTGAACCAGCTAATCAAGGTCTTCAGGATTACACACAGGTGAGTTTTATCAGGGTTGCAGACTCTGCAGGACAGTGGCCCTCCAGGACCGAGTTTGCCCAGACCTGATCTAGATGTATGGGTGTGGTTTTATAAACAAATAGAAACAAATATAGATATCAGCGTTTAACATTGATAATTGCATAACAATAATCAATAACAAGAAAAAAACAATATTATAGTTAGAAAACATTACAACAAATCTAGAAGTTACATTCTTCACTTTTGTTAATTTATCTTATTATTATTTAACTATTTAACGTGACAGAATGACTAAGCACTTCTTAGCCCACTTGGTTAACAGATAGTATAGATATGCATAATGAAAGGCAATTGCGTTTACACTTGATATAAACAATCAGGAAAAATTGTGTAAACAATTATAAGCATGCAAAAAACAATATAGCCTGGATCTATGCAGGTCGATCGGCTCATATCGTCATTAATTAGGCTTAAGAGACTGAACAAACTGAATTATGGTGATAACCCAGAGGCAACAAGTGAGATCAATAAACATAGAAACTTACTTTTAGATGCACATACATTTTTAACTGAACACTGAAATGAGGCAAAAGCATCACTACCATCATCACTGTCCTCATCAGAGCTCATTTCCCAGTTTTAAGAATATGATTGAGATCGCAAATATGAGCCCATTCGCGATCTCAAACATATTCTCAAAACGATCATTTTCAATATCTTCAAAATCAATATTTTGATCACTGACAGCTTCATCATCAAGTGACAGTGACACATTTGATTGCATTCAGTACTTGCTCTGCAGAAAATCGCTGAGCCATTTCAAGTTTTGCTGATGGTAGGCCCGTGTAACGCTTCACAATTCAATTTTCAGACCATAGGTACAATGCAAATGCAAAAATGAAAAATTGAAACCAGACATTAATTTTTCATGTTTTTTGGTTACATCATCAATAGATATTTGTCATTTTTACTCCCTTTTTTCAATTTTACTTTTGCTAAATTATGACTTTAGAAACAATCATTTGAATAAATGAAATCTAACCGATTTTCTATTTTTCCATTTTGTGTCTTGTAATAGGTTGTTTGCACATGACATCACAGCAGCAGCGCGAATGAGTCTGGAGGGCAGGGAGTGATGTTTCTAACCAATGGGTTTCATGTGACGTCACTGTATTTTATCGCCTCCATATTTGTGTCCGGTCACAGCTGCGCGCTCTGTTTAAGTCTATGGTGACAGCAGCTACAACTACCAGAGGAAGGCCAACAAAACACTCTCAGAAGGTTCACAACAAATTTACAATATGTCTGGGATATGTGGTGCTGTTAGCCGTTTCAACAGTCGTTGAATTTATTTGATCCCAAAGGATTTATATCGGCGGAATTATTGGCTTCATTCAGAAAGGACCACACCACTGGCAGCCAAACAGCAACGCACAACATTAATAACTGCTGGGACTGTAATTTACATAACATTATAATTGTATACAATATTGTATTAAAATATTGCGAATTCTAGTTGATGTTTTGGCGTGTTATTACAGGATGAACAAATTCATGACATGAGCTGACTACATTACTTAGTTCAAGTACATGCGTGCATGATTTTGTGCAAATATAAGTTGTAATTTTATGTCTATCTTGTATAAATATATATAAATTACCCTATATAGCAGCACTTCTCAAAGTCCGGACTCCGGTCCGGATCCGGACCCGGAGGGAATTCAATCCGGACCCACCTCCATTTCGTATTTCAACAGCAGTAATTGTGTGTAAGGGATTAAAAATCTGGATTTCCTACTTTGATAAACGCATGTCAAAATCATTTGTTTAGTGTTTTATGTCTTTTCGAGATGGTCGAAATTAAAGCGAAGGCGAGACATTTAAGTTTTCCTCCGTGATTCAGTTGCCATGACATCCAGTGAGTGTATACTTTGACGTAATTGGGCGCGAGTTTTTTGAATGTGGAGCACGTCGGGCGTGATTTGGGCTGCGAAGTGTTAATTGCCTGGATTGCTGGTACGAATGGAGGTGGTTCTGCTTCGCTAATGGGTGTCAAATGTTTAATGATATGCGATATGTAAAATAATAAGAATGCTAATTTTACGTAAAGTTGTTTGCTATGGTGCTTCGGTTGCTAAACTTGCTAGGCGGTTGCTAAGGTACTTGGGTGGGTGGAAGGTGGGCTAGGCGGTGCTAGGGGGGGGTGGTAGGGTTGCTATGGTAACCGGGTGGGTGGTTGCTAGGCAGTTGCTAAGGTACTTGGAGTGGTTGCTAAGGTGTTGCTAGGCGTGGTAGTTTGGGTGGGTGTTTGGTGTGGGTTTGCTAGTCTTGGGGTGGTTGCTAAGTTTCTACTATGGTAAAGGGGTTGGTGTTGCTAGGCAGTTGCTAAGGTACTTGGTGCTAAGGTGTTGCTAGGCGGTTGCTAGGGTGTTCTGGGTGGTTGCTAGGCGGTTGCTATGGTAACCTGGGTGGTTGCTAAGGTGTTGCTAGGCAGTTGCTAAGGTACTTGGAGTGGTTGCTGGTGTTGCTTGCTAGGGTGTTCTGGGTGGTTGCTAGGCGGTGCTATGGTACTGAGTGGTTGCTAGGGTGTGCTAGGCAGTTGCTAGGTACTGGGGTAGTGCTAAGGTTGCTAGGCGGTTGCTAGGGTGTTCTGGGTGGTTGCTAGGCGGTTGCTATGGTAACCTGGGTGGTTGCTAAGGTGTTGCTAGGCAGTTGCTAAGGTACTTGGAGTGGTTGCTAAGGTGTTGCTAGGCGGTTGCTAGGTGTTCTGGTGGTTGCTAGGCGGTTGCTATGGTAACCGGGTGGTGCTGGTGTTGCTAGGGTGCTAAGGTAGGGGTGGTCACTACGGTGTTGCTAGGTGTGTAGGGGTTTTGGGTGGTTGCTGGCGGTTGCTATGGTAACCTGGGTGGTTGCTATGGTGTTACTAGGTGGTTGGTAGTTGTCACAGATAGTTACTATGAAGTTTCTATAGAGTTCTTAGCATGTTCTTAGCCCACTTTAGCACTTAGCTAATCACTATTAGCATGTAGCTATTCACCGCTAGCATGTGTAGCATGTTGGAAGTCCAGTTTGCTAGCAGAGTCAAAAGAGCCAACCGCCATGTCTCTATGATGCTCTGATGCAGAGATATAGATCTTGCTAAACGGTTGCTAGGTACTCTGTTTGGTTGCTAGGGAGTGGCTGGCAGCTGCCAATGATGATACTCCAAAGGCTGCTTGACAATATAAACCAACCCCCATGTCTTTACGATGTTCTGATGCAGAGATATAGATCTTGCTAAACGGTTGCTAGGGTACTCTGTTGGTTGCTAGGGAGTGGCTTGGCAGCTGCCAGTAATGATAAACCAAAGGCTTGCCAGTATGAATGATATAAACCAACCCCATGCCTCTATGATATTCAGATTTGAAGATATCCCTTTGCTTTGGGTTGCTAAGGTGCTCTAAATGGTTGCTAGGGAGTGGTTATGAAGTCTTGATGGTGATTCGTGATTGGCTGGTTGCTGCACCGAGTCAAATGAGCCCACCCTCATGTTTCTATGACACTTCTATCCAAAGATATTCCTTTGATATTTTTCAATGGAAGTCTATGGAGCTTGTTGCTATGGTGCTCTATATGGTTGCTAGGGCGTGGCTTGATAGCTTCACAATGATCCTGAGAGACTGATTGGTTGCCTGAGTAAAATGAGCCCACCCCCTTGTCTCTATGACATTGTGATCCAGAGTTATGTTCAATACAAAATCCCTATGTAATTTCCCATAGTAGGAAAAACACAGTACTTCCTGGTTCATGGGCACGGCTTCACCATAGTATGTCTATGGGGAAATTTGGGCAGCTCTTGCGCCCCAGGGGTACAACTTACACCCCATTTTGAGGTATGATCTGAGAGAGCCTATCAGCCTCTTCAAACGTGGTGACCCACATGTTTCTACGAAATCTCGTTAGGAGCTATGACTCGTCAAAGTTCGTCGCAATGTTAAGTCTATGGGATTTTTCGCCCGATTTTTCGCCGGCCAGACGAACATCGTACACCCGATCGCTTATAAAAGTCATAGCACACCATTCCCCAATGTCGATTTGACACCTCATTCGTGGGTCTATGACAAAAACTGCGGGAGAGTACGCGCCGAAAAAAGAAGAAGAAGAATAATAACTAGAATGTACATTTCCTGAAGAAAATGTGAATGGTGCTTGCAGTGGCAAAATCGGCGGTTGCTTGCTAACTATTGCTTGCTATTGCGTTGCTAGGCGGTTGCTAGGTAAGGTGGTTGCTAAGGTTGCTGTTGGGCGGTTGCTAAGGTGTTGTAGGCTGGTTGCTATGGTAACCTGAGTGGTTGCTAGGGTGTTGCTAGGCAGTTGCTAAGGTACTTGGAGTGGTTGCTAAGGTGTTGCTAGGCGGTTGCTAAGGTGTTCTGGGTGGTTGCTAGGCGGTTGCTATGGTAACCTGAGTGGTTGCTAGGGTGTTGCTAGGCAGTTGCTAAGGTACTTGGGGTAGTTGCTGAGGTGTTGCTAGGCGGTTGCTAGGGTGTTCTGGGTGGTTGCTAGGCGGTTGCTATGGTAACCTGGGTGGTTGCTAAGGTGTTGCTATGCAGTTGCTAAGGTATTTGGAGTGGTTGCTAAGGTGTTGCTAGGCGGTTGCTAGGGTGTTCTGGGTGGTTGCTAGGCGGTTGCTATGGTAACCTGGGTGGTTGCTAGGGTGTTGCTAGGCAGTTGCTAAGGTACCTGGGGTGGTCACTACGGTGTTGCTAGGTGGTTGCTAGGGTGTTCTGGGTGGTTGCTATGGTGTTACTAGGTGGTTGGTAGTTGTCACAGATAGTTACTATGGAGTTTCTATAGAGTTCTTAGCATGTTCTCAGTCCACTTTAGCAATTAGCTAATCACTATTAGCATGTAGCTATTCATTGCTAGCATGTGTAGCATGTTGGAAGTCCAGTTTGCTAGCATGAGTCAAAAGAGCCAACCGCCATGTCTCTATGATGCTCTGATGCAGAGATATAGATCTTGCTAAACGGTTGCTAAGGTACTCTGTTTGGTTGCTAGGGAGTGGCCTGGCAGCTGCCAATGATGATACTCCAAAGGCTGCTTGACAATATAAACCAACCCCCATGTCTTTACGATGTTCTGATGCAGAGATATAGATCTTGCTAAACGGTTGCTAGGGTACTCTGTTTAGTTGCTAGGGAGTGGCTTGGCAGCTGCCAGTAATGATAAACCAAAGGCTGCTTGCCAGTATGAATGATATAAACCAACCCTCATGCCTCTATGATATTCAGATTTGAAGATATCCCTCTTTGATTTGGGTTGCTAGGGTGCTCTAAATGGTTACTAGGGCGTGGCTATGAAGTGTTTAAGGTGATTTTGTGATTGGCTGTTTGCTGCCCCTAGTCAAATGAGCCCACCCTCATGTTTCTATGACACTCCTATCCAAAGATATTCCTTTGATCTTTTTCAATGGAAGTCTATGGAACTTGTTGCTATGGTGCTCTATATGGTTGCTAGGGCGTGGCTTGATAGCTTCACAATGATCCTGAGACACTGATTGGTTGCCTGAGTGAAATGAGCCCGCCCCCTTGTCTCTATGACACTGTGATCAATAGTGAGTGAGTGAGTGAGAGAAAGGGTTCTAAGGGCCTGCGTGTGTGGGTGTGTGTGAGAAAGTGACAGTTGAAATTCAAATTTCTGAAGATTCCGCCATTGAAAGTCAATGGGACTTTTTTGGCCGCTTTTTCGCCCCCTGTGCGAACATCGTTGGTCCGATCGCTTATAAAAGTCATAACACACATCTCCTCAATGAGCCGGTCGATTTGACACCTCATTCATGGGTCTAGGACAAACGCTGCGGGAGGAGTAGCGCGCAGAAAAAAAAAGTGGAAGAAAATGAGTGTCTGTGTCTGAGAGAGAAAGGCTTCTAAGGGCCTGCGTGTGTGAGTGTGTGTGAGAAAGTGACAGTTGAGAGAGACGGAATGTTCGTGAATTTGAATTTTTCAATGTAAGTCAATGGGACTTTTTTGGCCGCTTTTTCGTCCGCTGTGCGAACATCGTTGGTCCGATCGCTTATAAAAGTCATAGCACACCTCTCCTCAATGAGCCGGTCGATTTGACACCTCATTCATGGGTCTAGGACAAAAGCTGCGGGAGGAGTAGCGCGCAGAAAAAAAAGTGGAAGAAGAAGAAGAATACTAAGCCTTTGCCTTTGGCAAGCACCATTAACTAGAATGTACATTTCCTGAAGAAAATGTGAATGGTGCTTGCAGTGGCAAAATTCGCTACCGGTTGCTAGGGTGCTGTAATTGGTTGCTAGGGCGTGGCTATGAAGTCACTACTATTGGCTGGCCGATCAAAGAGCCCAGCCCCAAGTCTCTATGACCTTCTAACCAAAGATATGATCTCACGATTTGGCCCCATGTTAAGTCTATGGAGTTTTTCAGCCGTTTTTTCGTACGCTGTGCGAACATCGTACACCCGATCGCTTAGAAAAGTCATAGCACACCTCTCCTCAATAAACCGGTCGATTTGACACCTCATTCGTGGGTCTACGACAAACGGTGCGGGACGAGTTACGCGCCAAAGTTTTGTCAGGTGAATAGTAATTACAATACTAGAATGTACATTTCCTGAAGAAAATGTGAATGGTGCTTGCAGTGGCAAAATTCGGCACGGTTGCTAGGGTGCTGTAATTGGTTGCTAGGGCGGGCTATGAAGTGCTGTGTCACTACTTATTGGCTGGCGTCAAAAGAGCCCAGCCCCAAGTCTCTATGACCTTCTGATCCAAAGATATGATCTCACAGATTTGGCCCCATGTTAAGTCTATGGGAGTTTTTTCAGCCGTTTTTTTGTGCTGTGCATCGTACACCCGATCGCTTAGAAAAGTCATAGCACACCTCTCCTCAATAAGCCGGTCGATTTGACACCTCATTCGTGGGTCTAAGGCAAACGGTGCGGGACGAGTTACGCGCCAAAGTTTTGTTCAGGTGAATAGTAATTACATACTAGAATGTACATTTCCTGAAGAAAATGTGAATGGTGCTTGCAGTGGCAAAATTCGGCACCGGTTGCTAGGCATTGCTAAGGTAGGGGTGGGTGCTGGTGTGCTAGGCGGTTGCTAGGGTGTTTGGGCGGTTGCTATGGTAACCGGGTGGTTGCTATGGTGTACCAGGTGGTGGTAGTTGGCACAGATAGTTACTATGGAGTTTCTATAGAGTTCTTAGCATGTTCTCAGCCCACTTTAGCACTTAGCTAATCACTATAGCATGTAGCTATTAATGCTAGCATGTGTAGCATGTTGCAAGTACAGTTTGCTAGCATGAGTCAAAAAAGCCAACCCCCATGTCTCTACGATGTTCTGATGCAGAGATATAGGCATCGCTAAATGGTTGCTAGGGTACTGTTGGTTGCTAGGGAGTGGCTTGGCAGTTGCCAATGATGATACTCCAAAGGCTGCTTGACAATATAAACCCCCATGTCTTTATGATGTTCTGATGCAGAGATATGGATCTTGAAAACGGTTGCTAGGTAATTGGTTGGTTGCTAGGGAGGGCTGGCAGCTACCATGATGATACTCCAAAGGGCTGCTTGACAATATAAACCAACCCCCATGTCTTTACGATGTTCTGATGCAGAGATAAGATCTTGCTAAACGGTTGCTAGGGTACTCTGTTTGGTTGCTAGGGAGTGGCTTGGCAGCTACCAATGATGAAACTCCAAACGCTGCTTGCCAGTATGATGCTCTGATGCAGAGATATAACACGGTTGCTAGGGTACTCTGTTTGGTTGTAGGGAGTGGCCTGGCAGCTGCCATGATAACCAAAGGATGTTGCCAGTATGAATGATATAAACCAACCCCATGCCTCTATGATATTCAGATTTGAAGATATCCTCTATGCTTTGGGTTGCTAGGGTGCTCTAAATGGTTGCTAGGGCGTGGCTATGATGTCTTTAAGGTGATTTGTGATTGGCAGTTTGCTGCCTCGAGTCAAATGAGCCCACCCTCATGTTTGTACGACACTCCTATCCAAGATATTCATTTGATCTTTTTCAATGGAAGTCTATGGAGCATGTTACTAAGGTGCTCTATATGGTTGCTAGGGCGTGGCTTGATAGCTTCACAATGATCCTGAGAGACTGATTGGTTGCCTGAGTAAAATGAGCCCACCCCCTTGTCTCTATGACACTGTAATCCAGAGTTATGTTCAATACAAAATCCCTATGTAATTTCCCATAGTAGGAAAAACACAGTACTTCCTGGTTCATGGGCACGGCTTCACCATAGTATGTCTATGGGGCAATTTGGGCAGCTCTTGCGCCCAGGGGTACAACTTACACCCCATATTGAGGTATGGCTGACAGAGCTTGCCAGCCTCTTCAAACGTGGTAACCCACATGTTTCTACGAAATTCTCGCTCGGAGCAATGACTCGTCAAAGTTTGTCGCAATGCAAAGTCTATGGGATTTTTTCGCTACTTTTTCGCCCGCCGGACGAACATCGTACACCCGATCGCTTATAAAAGTCATAGCACAGGTCTCCCAATGAGCCGGTCGATTTGACACCTCATTCATGGGTCTAGGACAAACGCTGCGGGAGGAGTAGCGCGCAGAAATAAAAGTGGAAGAAAATGAGTGTCTGTGTCTGAGAGAGAAAGGCTTCTAAGGGCCTGCGTGTGTGAGTGTGTGTGAGAAAGTGACAGTTGAAATTCAAATTCTGAAGATTCCGCCATTGAAAGTCAATGGGACTTTTTTGGCGCTTTTCGCCCCCTGTGCGAACATCGTTGGTCCGATCGCTTATAAAAAACATAGCACACCTCTCCTCAATGAGCCGGTCGATTTGACACCTCATTCATGGGTCTAGGACAAACGCTGCGGGAGGAGTAGCGCGCAGAAATAAAAGTGGAAGAAAATGAGTGTCTGTGTCTGAGAGAGAAAGGCTTCTAAGGGCCTGTGTGAGAGTGACGGAATGTTCGTGAATTTGAATTTTTCAATGTAAGTCAATGGGACTTTTTTGGCCGCTTTTTCGTCCGCTGTGCGAACATCGTTGGTCCGATCGCTTATAAAAGTCATAGCACACCTCCTCAATGAGCCGGTCGATTTGACACCTCATTCATGGGTCTAGGACAAACGCTGCAGGGGAGTAGGCGCGCATAAAGAATGGATAAAATAAGTATAAGAATGGATGGCAAGAAGTATTAATGGAGCTTTGCCTTTGGCAAGCACCATTAACTAATGTACATTTCCTGAAGAAAATGTGAATGGTGCTTGCAGTGGCAAAATTCGGCACCGGTTGCTAGGGTGCTGTAATTGGTTGCTAGGGCGTGGCTATGAAGTTGCTGTGTCACTACTTATTGGCTGGCCGAATCAAAAGAGCCCAGCCCCAAGTCTCTATGACCTTCTGATCCAAAGATATGATCTCACAGATTTTGACCCAATGTTAAGTCTATGGGAGTTTTTTCAGCCGTTTTTTCGTACGCTGTGCGAACATCGTACACCCGATCGCTTAGAAAAGTCATAGCACACCTCTCCTCAATAAGCCGGTCGATTTGACACCTCATTTGTGGGTCTACGACAAACGGTGCGGGACGAGTTACGCGCCAAAGTTTTGTTCAGGTGAATAGTAATTACAATACTAGAATGTACATTTCCTGAAGAAAATGTGAATGGTGCTTGCAGTGGCAAAATTCCCACGGTTGCTAGGGTGCTGTAATTGGTTGCTAGGGCGTGGCCATGAAGTCTACTTATTGGCTAGGCCGAATCAAAAGAGCCCAGCCCAAGTCTCTATGACCTTCTAAACCAAAGATATGATCTCACAGATTTGGCCCCCATGTTAAGTCTATGGGAGTTTTTTCAGCCGTTTTTTCGTACGCTGTGCGAACATCGTACACCCGATCGCTTAGAAAAGTCATAGCACACCTCTCCTCAATAAGCCGGTCGATTTGACACCTCATTCGTGGGTCTACGACAAACGGTGCGGGACGAGTTACGCCAAAGTTTTGTTCAGGTGAATAGTAATTACAATACTAGAATGTACATTTCCTGAAGAAAATGTGAATGGTGCTTGCAGTGGCAAAATTCGGCACCGGTTGCTAGGTGTGTAATTGGTTGCTAGGCGTGGCTATGAAGTGCTATGGCCTTGATAGGCCGATCAAAAGAGCCCAGCCCCAAGTCTCTATGACCTTCTAAACCAAAGATATGATCTCACAGATTTGGCCCCATGTTAAGTCTATGGGAGTTTTTTCAGCCGTTTTTTCGTACGCTGTGCGAACATCGTACACCCGATCGCTTAGAAAAGTCATAGCACACCTCTCCTCAATAAGCCGGTCGATTTGACACCTCATTGTGGGTCTACGACAAACGGTGCGGGACGAGTTACGCGCCAAAGTTTTGTTCAGGTGAATAGTAATTACAATACTAGAATGTACATTTCCTGAAGAAAATGTGAATGGTGCTGCAGTGGCAAAAATGATTACAAGATGCTAACATGTTAGCATAATGCTAGCAGCATGCACATGTTAGCATAATGCAGTGATGCTAGCATGATTAACATGTGCTAGCATGTTTTAACAAGATGCTAACATGATTACATGTTTGCTAGCATGATGCTAACATGATAGCATGCTACTAGCATGTAACACAATAACATGTAGCATGATTCTAACACATTTTACTAGTTGTGTCATGTTTAAACCTAAGCTAATCACTATTAGCATGTAGCTATTCACTGCTAGCATGTGTATCATGTTGGAAGTCCAGATTGCTAGCATGAGTCAAAAGAGCCAACCGCCATGTCTCTACGATGCTCTGATGCAGAGATATAGGTCTTGCTAAACGGTTGCTAGGGTACTCTGTTTGGTTGCTAGGAGTGGCTTGGCAGCTACCAATGATGATACTCCAAAGGCTGCTTGACAATATAACCAACCCCATGTCTTACGATGTTCTGATGCAGAGATATAGATCTTGAAAAACGGTTGCTAGGGTACTCTGTTTGGTTGCTAGGGAGTGGCTTGGCAGCTGCCAATGATGATACACCAAAGGCTGCTTGCCAGTATGAATGATTTAAACCAACCCCATGCTCATGATATTCAGATTTGAAGATATCTTTGCCTATGCTCTTAATGGTTGCTAGGGCGTGGCTTGATAGCTTCACAATGATCCTGAGAGACTGATGGTTGCCTGAGTAAAATGAGCCCACCCCCTTGTCTTATGTCATTGTGATCAGAGTTATGTTCAATACAAAATCCCTATGTAATTTCCCATAGTAGGAAAAACACAGTACTTCCTGGTTCATGGGCACGGCTTCACCATAGTATGTCTATGGGGCAATTTGGGCAGCTCTTGCGCCCCAGGGGTACAACTTACACCCCATTTGAGTATGGTCTGAGAGAGCCTGTCAGCCTCTTCAAACGTGTAACTATGTTCTACGAAATTCTGTTAGGAGCTATGACTCGTCAAAGTTCGTCGCAATGTTAAGTCTATGGGATTTTTCGCCCGATTTTCGCCGGACGAACATCGTACACCCGATCGCTTATAAAAGTCATAGCACCACTCCTCAATAGGCCGGTCGATTTGACACCTCATTCGTGGGTCTATGAAAAAACTGCGGGACGAGTTACGCGCAGACGAAAGTGTCCAGAAGAAGAAGAATAATAATAAGTATGCAGAAGATTAAGAATGGGCTTTGCCTTTGGCAAGCACCATTAACTAGAATGTACATTTCCTGAAGAAATGTGAATGGTGCTTGCAGTGGCAAAACTCGGCACTCTTGATTAGCATGATGCTAACATAATACCGTCCTGCTAGGATTTTTAGCAAATGCTAACATGATTAGCATGTTGGCATGATGCAAACCCTAAGCATGCTGCTAGCATGTTTTAAACAAATGTAGTCATGTTAGCATAATGCTAGCAACATGCTACAAGCATGCTAGCATGATGCTAACATGATTACCATGTTGCTAGCATTATTTTAACAAGATGCTAATCATGTTAGCATATGTTAGCAACATGCTAACATTATTAGCATGTTGCTAGCATGATGCTAACACCCTTAGCATGCTGCTAGCATGTTTTTAAACAAGATGATAATCATGTTAGCATCATGCTAGCAAACATGCTAACATGATTAGCATAATGCTAGCATGATGCTAGCATGATTACCATGTTGCTAACATGATTTTAACAAGATGCTAATCATGTTAGCATAATGCTAGCAACATGCTAACATTAGCATAATGCTAGCATGATGCTAGCATGATTACCATGTTGTAGCATGTTTTAACAAGATGCTAACATGATTATCATGTTTGCTAATGATGCTAACAGATTAGCATGCTACTAGCATCATGCTAACACAATTAACATGCCACTGCATATTTAACACATTTTTACTAGTTTGTGTCATGTTTAAACCTAAGCTAATCACTATTAGCATGTAGCTATTCACTGCTAGCATGTGTAGCATGGTGGAAGTCCAGTTTGCTAGCATGAGTCAAAAGAGCCAACCGCCATGTCTCTATGTTCTGATGCAGAGATATAGGTGTTAAACGGTTGCTAGGGTACTCTGTTTGGTTGCTAGGGAGTGGCTTGGCAGCTGCCAATGATGATACTCCAAAGGCTGCTTGACAATATAAACCAACCCCCATGTCTTTACGATGTTCTGATGCAGAGATATAGGTCTTGCAAAATGGTTGCTAGGGTACTCTGTTGGTTGCTAAGTAGTGGCTTGGAAGATGCCAAAGGCTGCTTGCCAGTATGAATGATATAAACCAACCCCATGCCTCTATGATATTCAGATTTGAAGATATCCCTCTTGCTTTGGGTGCTAGGGTGCTCTAAATGGTTGCTAGGGCGTGGCTATGAAGTGTTTAAGGTGATTCGTGATTGGCCGTTTGCTGCCCGAGTCAAATGAGCCCACCCTCATGTTTCTATGACACTTCTATCCAAAGATATTCCTTTGATCTTTTCAATGGAAGTCTATGGAACTTGTTGCTATGGTGCTCTATATGGTTGCTAGGGCGTGGCTTGATAGATTCACAATGATCCTGAGAGACTGATTGGTTGCCTGAGTGAAATGAGCCCCCCCTTGTCTCTATGTCATTGTGATCCAGAGTTGTTCAATACAAAATCCCTATGTAATTTCCCATAGTAGGAAAACACAGTACTTCCTGGTTCATGGGCACGGCTTCACCATAGTATGTCTATGGGGCAAATTTGGGCAGCTCTTGCGCCCCAGGGGTACAACTTACACCCCATTTTGTATGGTCTGACAGAGCTGTCAGCCTCTTCAAAGTGGTAACTCACAGTTTCTACGAAATTCTCGTTAGGAGCTATGACTCGTCAAAGTTCATCGCAATGTTAAGTCTATGGGATTTTTCGCCGATTTTCGCCCGCCGGACGAACATCGTACACCGATCGCTTATAAAAGTCATAGCACACCACTCCTCAATAATCCGTCGATTTGACACCTCATTGTGGGTCTGTGACAAAACTGCGGGAGGGTACGTGCGTGACAAAAGAATAATAATAAGTATGCAGAAGTAAGAATGGAGCTTTGCCTTTGGCAAGCACCATTAACTAGAATGTACATTTCCTGAAGAAAATGTGAATGGTGCTTGCAGTGGCAAAATTCGGCACCGGTTGCTAGGGTGCTGTAATTGGTTGCTAGGGCGTGGCTATGAAGTGCTGTGTCACTACTTATTGGCTGGCCGAATCAAAAGGGCCCAGCCCCAAGTCTCTATGACCTTCTGATCCAAGATATGATCTCACAGATTTTGACCCAATGTTAAGTCTATGGGTTTTTTCAGCCGTTTTTTTCGCACGCTGTGCGAACATCGTACACCCGATCGCTTAGAAAAGTCATAGCACACCTCTCCTCAATAAACGGTCGATTTGACACTCATTTGTGGGTCTAGACAAACGGTGCGGGACGAGTTACGCGCCAAAGTTTTGTTCAGGTGAATAGTAATTACAATACTAGAATGTACATTTCCTGAAGAAAATGTGAATGGTGCTTGCAGTGGCAAAATTCGGCACCGTTGCTAGGGTGCTGTAAGGTTGCTAGGGCGTGGCTATGAAGTTGCTGTGTCACTACTTATTGGCTGGCCGAATCAAAAGGGCCCAGCCCCAAGTCTCTATGACCTTCTGATCCAATGATATGATCTCACAGATTTTGACCCAATGTTAAGTCTATGGGAGTTTTTTCAGCCGTTTTTTTCGCACGCTGTGCGAACATCGTACACCGATCGCTTAGAAAAGTCATAGCACACCTCTCCTCAATAAACCGGTCGATTTGACACCTCATTTGGGTCTACGACAAACGGTGCGGGACGAGTTACGCGCAAAGTTTTGTTCAGGTGATAGTAATTACAATACTAGAATGTACATTCCTGAAGAAAATGTGAATGGTGCTTGCAGTGGCAAAATTCGGCCAGGTTGCTAGGGTGCTGTAATTGGGTTGCTAGGGCGTGGCCCATGAAGTCACTACTTATTGGCGGCTTGCTAGGCCGAGTCAAAAGAGCCCAGCCCAAGTCTCTATGACCTTCTGATCCAAAGATAGATCTCACAGATTTGGACCCATGTTAAGCTATGGAGTTTTTTCAGCCGTTTTTCGTACGCTGTGCGAACATCGTACACCGATCGCTTAGAAAAGTCATAGCACACTCTCCTCAATAAGCCGGTCGATTTGACACCTCATGTGGGTCTACGACAAACGGTGCGGGACGAGTTACATACCAAGTTTTGTTCAGGTGATATAGTAATTACATACTAGAATGTACATTTCCTGAAGAAAGTGCATGGTGTTGCAGTGGCAAAAATTCGGCACGGTTGCT
>JAOTNS010002062.1:0-30690 GCA_028476615.1 Culter alburnus | reverse complement strand
CCCTTTGAAAGCTGCACTGAAACTGTAATGTTACCTTTAACCGTTGGGGCCAATTGAAATCCACTAAGGAGGAGAATAATCCTGAATGTTTTCATCAAAAACCATAATTTCTTTTCGACTGAAGAAAGAAGGACATGGACATCTTGGATGACTTGGGGTGAGTAAATGATCAGGACATTTATTAGAAAGTGGACAAATCCTTTAATGCAGGGTCGGCAATTAAGTTGGCATCGGGCCCAAAAAACATTTCAGAACATAGTCAAAGGAGACGTGAATAAGCCCATTAAAGGATTAGTCCACTTTTAAATAAACTTTTCCTGATAATTTACTCACCCCCATGTCATCCAAGATGTTCATGTCTTTCTTTTGTCTCGAAAAGAAATTAAGTTTTTGATGAAAATTCCAGGATTATTCTCCTTATAGTGGACTTCAATGGCCTCCAGACGGTTGAAGGTCAAAATTACAGTTTCAAAGGGTTTTAAATGATACCAGACGAAGAATAAGGGACTTATCTAGTGAAACGATTGGTCATTTTCAGAAAAAATACAACTGTATATGTTTATAAACACAAAATATTGCCTTAAATGTTCTGGTTTCCGCATTCTTCAAAATGCTTATGCTGTATGTCCTATGCCTTCCCTATTCTACTTACGGAAAAAAACTAAACTGGCACCGTGTTCGTTCCATAAGCAGAATAGGAAAGGCGTAGGACATACAGCGTAAGTGTTTTGAAGAATGCGGAAACCGGAAGTACGTTCATAATGCATATACAGTTGTATTTTTTCTGAAAATGACAGATCGTTTCGCCAGATAAGTCACACACATTCCTCCTCTGGTATCATTTAAAGCCCTTTGAAGCTGCACTGAACTGTAATTTGACCTTAACCATTTGGAGGCCACTGAAGTCCACTATAAGGAGAATAATCCTGGAATGTTTTCATCAAAAAACCTTATTTCTTTTCGACTGACGAAAGAAAGAAAGACAAACATCTTGAATGACTGGGGTGAGTAGTTATCAGGAAAAGTTTATTAAAAGTGGACTAATCCTTTAATGGCATGTTGGAGTCATGCTCTTAACGAACTATGTTTTATTTCCTCTTTCCATATTTGTAATAATAAATGTGTATCATTTTCATTTGCTTATTACCAATGGAGTCTAACTTTTGTAAAATTATTTGACGTAGCCTACTTTTACACTCAGAATTATTCCTTGGCATCCTCACGTACTAACTGTATTTTATTAAACTGTTTGCATGCTGTAGTACGCTATTGCGTCGTTACGAGTGATGTTAACATTTAAAGTGGAACTCAGTAAGATTTGCGAAGCTCCCCCTACAGTTTCCTTCAGTGAATTACACTGTCGTAAATACTCCAAGCGCAGCTCTGGACTACAACGACTACAACGCTCACCAGCGCAGTAGTTTTGCAAATACAGTACAAGAAAGAGGAGGTGGGTAATTTGCAAATACAGTACACTCGATGGAGGTGGGTAATTTACGAAATTGTCTTATAAAGTCATAATATATACATTGTTTTTGAATTACCGTAAAGCATTTTGTCACTGTCGCGTGAACGTGAACATGAGGCGAGATTATGTCGGGTCGATGCAGCTCAACTTGCAAGTGCTGTTTTTTGGCGTAGACGTGCCAGAGGGGGTTAGTGCACGCCTCAAACACACCACTACAAGTCAATTAACCATCGTAAGAAAACTATTTATGAAGGTAAAAAAAGTTACTTAGTTCTGCTTTAAGCTCTGGTAAGAGAAAATGGCACGATCAAAGAGTCAAAAGAGGAAAGTTGACAGCAAAAGAAAAGGCTTGTTTGAGATGAGCAAATTCTGCGCAGAACCGATCACCGGTGATCACCGCAAGATGCATGCCGGTTAGAAATGTGTCCGAGGGTGGGCCGCCTGACTTTGATGTCATGCTGACGTGTGTCAAAAACCTCCGCAAGGGCGAGGTGGCTTCATCGGATTCTGCAGTCGGGCGCAGTTGCTCTCCACTGACTGCGCTGACCAAAAGCATGATGGGAAACGACTTGCTGACGACACAGCTTAAAGCTTATTGGTTTAAACAAGTATGATGTATTGATCTGTTTTAAAGTGTTTGATTTTAAAACTCATGTTTTTATGTGTATAAATTATGTGTGAAATTCTCAAACTCTCTGACACTGCGAAAAACATGTCTATAATTAGAGTAAAAAAGGAGTGATACACACATCTTTTGAATGCAAATAAATAACAAGTACTTTGGGTGTCTTGTCCATTATGTTTATTTTCATATAAAAGCAACAGAACTTAAATTACATCCAGTTTATCAGCAACACAGCGCGCGAGTGTGAATCCCGCGATATCCGCCTTTGATCTCGTAGGTGTCTGATCCACTATGAGAACAGAGAACTGTCCGTCTTGCCTGCACTTTTTTCACTCCTCCCCTCACTGCAGCCGCCTACTCTCGGCCGAACTTCAGGCGAGGCTAGGCATATCTCAAACAAGCCTATTCTTTGCAAACAGCGACAACTTCGTTGCAGATAAGACACACCGGCTTTGCATTCACAAAACCAGGTAGGATGAATGCATAGTTGTCTTTGAGATGCGCCTCGCCTGAAATGTAGGTGAGAGTAGGCGACTGCAGTGAAGGGAGGAGTGAAAAAGTGCAGGCAAGACGGACAGTTCTCTGTTCTCAAATATTAGGGGCCGTTCACATGTCACGTGGAAAGCGCGCCTGCGCCTCTTTGTCCTCCTTTACAAAGCGCTTACGCTCCCGTGGCGTCTGTCGTTGCTATGCAACCATGCAACCATGAACTGCGCTCTCCAGACACATCTACTTTCAGAACCAGCCGCTATCAAAATAATCTGGGCTAATTTTGGGCTAAAAGTGTGTTGTAACGCAAGCGCTACTGAATATGTACCAAGTAAAATATTACTGAAAATTGATTAGTAATGCCTTACACTACTGCGTTACAGCAAAAAGTAATACGTTACTGTAATGCATTACTTTTGTAACGCGTTACTCCCAACACTGGTGAGAAGTAACTAGTAACTATAAGTAATTACTTTTTTAAAGTAACGTGCCCAACACTGCTTGTGTCATGTGCGGGACTCCGTAGAAATGGCAGTATAATAGCAGTTTCATTGGGTTTCATTGAGGACATTTTTGCCTTCAAACTCCTAAATGCATCTATTTTGTGTACCTATGTAAAATAGATTTATGAAAGAAATGATGACGAAATATTAAAATTACAATAAAAATACATACTTCTGCCAAAATGTATGCATTTGGCATTGGCACAAAAAAAAAAAAAAAAAAAAAAAAAAAAAAAAGGCGCAGAGAGGCCTCCTGAGACATGTTGGATGCTATAAGAACACTATGATGACCCATAGTTCTTCTAAAACACATATAGTGATTTCTCTCGCACATTAAATGAGCAACAATGGTCATTTCATGGTGCATCACAGAAGGTATTTCCATTATGTAATGTGTGTTTTAAGGTACAGAAATATTTGCCTGATGTGACATCTCACAAGTATTTGTTAAACCGAATAAACCTGAAGATTATGTATACACAATCTTATATATATAATCTTTCTTATATATTTTATATAAAATATGTGGTGTATATATATATATATATATATATATATATATATATATATACACACACACATTTTATATACACAGAACATATTAATCTAAGTTTTTGTGATGTATTTATAATATACTACTGTTCATTGATAATCCATCAAGTAGCATTAGTTGAAATGTATTAGAAATGTATTAGAACATTCAGAAATTAATATTCATTGTTATAACTCCTATATCTCAAGTTAATAATGCAAAGTGGTAAAGATGTTTAAAAATCATAGAAACTTTGTGTACTTCCTTCTTCAGGTCAATAAAGGAGCTCTGCCTAATGCAAAATGGAAAATGGGACATATTTTTACTTCATGTTGTTTGAAAATCTTGGGTACATAAGATATGGTTTCTTCAGTTTAGGATTTATGCTGTACTGTGCTATCATATTATTTAATGTCCTTATAATGCTTGCAATATTTCTGGAAAGGACTTTACACCAGCCCATGTATATTCTTATTTTGTGTTTGTCTGTCAACTCTATGTTTGGAACAGCTGGCTTTTTCCCAAGAGTACTGACAGACCTGCTATCTGATACACACTCAATCTCTCTTGAAGCATGTTTCTTACAGAGTATTGTCATTTTCATGTATGCCGCAAATGAATATATGATATTAATGATAATGGCATTTGACAGATTTGTTGCAATCTGTAAACCCTTACGATACCACAACATAATTACACCAAGGTTTTTGACTGTTTCAGTAGTTATAAACCTGGCCTGTCCAATGATTTTACTTGCTATTAATGGTTTTTTAAGTACAAAACTGAAAATGTGTGGTAACAAATTATTTAAGGTGTACTGCCACAACTATGAAGTAGTCAAGCTTTCTTGTGAAAAAACAATAATTAATAATGTTTTTGGCTTGGTTATATTAATCACAACTACTATCATACCTTTAAGTTTAATATTATATTCATATGTAAAAATTATTATCATTTGTCAAAGAAGCTCAGCACAGTTCAAGAGCAAAGCGTTTCAAACTTGTATTCCACACATAGTGGTCCTTTTGAATTTCTCAATTGCTATTATTTCTGAGGTCACTTTGAGTCGAATTGTGAATTTAGAACTTCCTACAGGGCTGTCAGTTTTCCTTTCACTGGAGTTTCTTATTATCCCACCCATCCTGAACCCCCTTGTTTATGCTTTAAACCTGCCTGATATTCGCAAAAAAATTATTTGTCTTATAAACCCCTTCAGGTAGTGTCACAAGTATGTTCTGTTTTTCCCTTTGTGTCTGCCTGAGTTCCAGTTTGTCTCCTAGATCACAAATCAGTTAATCATTCTGTGCAGGTGTTTTGTGTTAATGATAACTCCCTGCATTTATAAGCCCTGTGTTTCCACATTGTCCTGTCTCATTAACTCATTGTGGTAGTATTCTGAGTTCTCCTACAATTTCTGTTTATCCATTGTGGATTTAATGAAGACTGCTTTGTGTTATGCTCCTACGTTTTCTGTGAGGGTAGGATTAGGGGTAGGGTTAGCATAAGGAGATATATAGTTTGTACAATATAAAATAGTTTTGTCTATGGAATGTTCCCATAAAACATGAAAACCAAATGTGTGTGTGTGTGTATACTTTAACCATGTAGCTCTTTATTATATTTACTTTACATACAATATTGTGAAACTGACTGTCCACTATATGTGCTAAGGTTAGTGTGTCTCCCTGCATTCTGGAAGGAAACAAGAAATGAGCACAAAAATGAATCCAGCTACTTATTCGTTTGTTACAAATTGACACATGAGCCTCCCCTTTAAATTATGCAATGCTTTCTTAAAGCTGCATTCCCCCATTTTTCCTCTTTGTCTTCTGTTTGAAACCTGCGATTACAGTCATATGCAGAATAGTTATCGTTTTGTGTGTTGTGCATCGGCACGATTCCTCAGCGAATGAATCTAATGTTTGCTGTCAGTCAACGCACCGGTGTGGATACTGTACTTCAGAATCACAGATTCTATGTCTTGAAAGTAAGACCAATTTAAGATTTTTCACTGGAAAATATCATCTGAACAAGTAAGTAACATTTCTGCCACTTTTGTTCTGACCAACTGAGGAAAAAAGCATTAGGCCTACAATAAATCGTACTGCCAATGATGATGAAATCTAATGATCGCTTAGCTTGGATCACACCAAACCGTGAAAATTATTATTACTGTTATACTTTCTTCTCAATGTTAACAACATCAGCATTGCCTATCCCTGACTATCCCTGTGTCTCACTCAGCTCCCTAGCTCCCAAGGTCGTGAATCAGTATATCATGTAAATAAATGAATGTGGCCGATTCCCTGATCAGTGCCCTGACTACTGAACTAGGGGGCTGATTGAGATGCACGCTATGTGTATTTAGTGTATATTAGTGTTACCTGTAGATTTCAATTTCTGTAGCCACTCCACAGTCTAAAGTCTTTTGCTTTTTGACTACAGGTGAATCTCCAGTTGTCACTGATGATTGTCAGTGTCAGATCGACATTTAATTATTTCAGCTGCTTTGAGAACCGGCTATAAATGATCCGCTACAAGCAGCATCCTCACATGATAAAACCGGCTTGCCTGGACTCCTTCCTTTCTGTTTACAGACATGATGTAATGATGCAAAGACGAACTGCTGCATGCTCGAATTTCCCGCGGAAATCCACCAGGTCACTCTTATTATAAAACATTTATTACAAGCTTACCGTTGTGAATCAAGCTAAGATAGTTTTGAACACTGGCTGGTTATGTACTCAAAAAATAGATTTTGGATAATTTTTTTACGAACTAAAGTACGAACGCAAAGTGACTATGGTGCTGTTTGCAACAAGCACTGTTAGAACTGAATAAAGAAATTCAGCATTTCTCTCCCACCTGTAATGATAGAACAATTTGGTTTAAATCATCATCATCATCATCATCATCACCATCATCATCTTGGATAAGTTTGTTTCATTTAAGTTTTGCAACTAAAGCACCCAATACAGGCACTACTGTGCAAATGTAGATATTTTACATGTCCTAAAGATATAGATTAAGTTGATAAACTCTTCATCAACTCTTCATTCAGCTTTTTACAGAAACTATTATCCAGCTCATAAAAGCTTAAAATATAACCAGGTCCGGATTATAAATATCCCAGGCAACAACAGATTAAGGTTTCCGGAAAGAGCAACAACTTTTGAGCATACAACTGCCTTAATGAGTTTACTTTAAATAGTTTCATCATTAGAAATTTTTTCTTGCTTAGGAATCATCAGAGCTGGACTGGGGAAAAAAAAATCAACCCACCACATTAATGTTTTGCTAGGGTTATGGCGTTTAAATGTGAATAAATAAATTAACGAGAGACAAAATGAAAAACCCAGCCTTTGTTAGAGTGAATGTGTTAAACAATATTAATTTTGCATTATATTTGTAGTGGGTTCGTTTATTTAGTTATTTTGTTTGGTGAAGACATCACGGAAGGAATGCTTGTCATGTAACTTCCGCTCAAATTGGTTAAACGCCGTTTGGTGTGACACTGTGGAGACAAGCACATGGTTGTTTGGCGTTGTACTGGTGGGAGTGTGGAGAGCGGCTGAACACAGTGTACAGCTTGTATCGTCTGTTCTCCCCTGTTCGTGTTGCTGATAATACGAGTAGGTAACCGAGTAGGTCATTTGATTTACTGTGTGCAATAAACCAAATATTGTTTGTTTTTTGAGCATGTGTTTTGTTTTGTTGTAGCAACAAACCTGCCAAAACCTGCCAAGAAAGGGACCACACGCGGACGGCTCAACGAGCGGTTCCTTTCAGTCCATAGCTCTGCAGCTCCAGTGAGCCTTCCATTCCTTCCTGATCTTCCTGATCTCCATGTTTGAGATCGGGAGGGCATAGAAAAACCCTAGCCATTCAGATCTGAATCTGGGCCCAGACAGACGGGAAGTGGAAGGAGCGAGATTGAGATGGGTGATCGATTATAAACACCCGCGGCATTCGTGATCATTCCCCCAGCTGCAAGGGCAATTTACATCTGCCCTCTCCTCTTCTTCTTCTGCCTCATATATATATATATATATATATATTCACGTAACATGCTCAGATGATTCTTACAGTCAAACTGATGGCTGGGCCCATGGTGATTATTTTTCTGACGGCCCGCTTTTCCGGTTTGATAATGAGGGGCTCTTTTAGGCTTAAAAGAACCCTAGATTCCATCCTTTCATGTGGAAAATGAGCAGTCTTCCATCTTTGAGCCGCAGGAAGGTAAGCTGGGTCTATATTTTGTGTTTAAAATATGTTGACCTTGTTTTCCCTGTATAGTTTTCCTGAACATGTAGACAGCCAGGAGGTCAGGGGCCTGTTTCAGAAAGGAGGTTAATTGAAAACTCTGAGTATGTTAACCCTGAAATGAGGGAAACGTCTAGGTTACTATTGTAACCCCCGTTCCCAGAAGGAGGGAACAGAGATGTTACGTTCCCCTGTCATAGCTCTGAGTCACCGCTGAGCGACCAGATACCTATCTCGGCTCCTCAGCAAAAATATGAATGAAGGTGAGTATGCCGGCCCTATTTATACCCGGATGCCAGGGGTGTGGTCCCGCATGTAAATCTCACTGGCCAATTCCCATTGGCTTGTTTTGTATCCTTGGAGGTGATTGGGCTCCCAGGCGAGACCCCATTACGTCAGTATCGATGTAACGTCTCTGTTCCCTCCTTCTGGGAACGGGGGTTACAATAGTAACCTAGACATTCCCATTCAGTCAGTCACGTTCGACGTTACGTCGATACTGACGTAATGGGGTCCCGTGGAAAATGCCATAGCAACTGAACCACGTTACGAGTGTTAGGGAGGCAGATGCTGGCAGGCCGTAGCGTGCCCAATGCAAGTGCGAAGTAACCCTCCAGCACCCAGAGTAAGCCCAGGAACGTCTTCCATACCAGTGGGATGGAGAGGACAGAGCATTACAGTGGAGAGGTCGAAGCTGCTGTTCCTTACCCACAGGGAAGAGTGCTTCGGAACTCAATTCCCCACGTTTTTCAGCCATGACCAAAATGGCAGGAAAGCATTCCCCGAGGAGGGGAAAGCTATGGAGACCACACCCTGCCCGAAGGGAGGTAATGTGTGGAAAACACATATGGACTGGCCTGAGGACAGTAACACATATGGAAGATCTCTGATGTAGGTCCTACCTTCTGGGAGGAACATACTAGCAATCAGAGATAAGGCAAAATGAAGCCGCCCAGGGAAAGACACGGGTTTACCATCAGGGAAACCGTACCATGGACAAACGCATATGGGATTACCCGGGGGGAATCACAACATATGGGCATCTAGCCCAGTACAAGGGCAGACCAATCGGGCATACACACGAGTACAGGGCCTAGCGCCGGACGCCTCTGCCGTGTCCGGTTGCCGCATGATGCAGGAGGAACTCCACAGGGTTCACCGTTATGGGGAACTGAACTGAGGAGCGGGAAAAAGTGCTCGCATTCCCTCTCCCGAGGGAAATGGCACAGCAAGCGGACACCCATGGCTATCTACGAGTAGACAGCACACGGGTGGACACCGGTTCCACTCGGACATTGTAATATCTCGCGAATGTATTCGGTGTCGCCCAGCCTGCAGCTCTGCAAATGTCTGCAACAGAGGCACCATGCGCCAACGCCCAGGAAGAAGCAACACCCTGAGTGGAGTGAGCTCGCAACAAGAGGGGGCACGGCTCGCCTTGCGACTGGTACGCCAAGGCGATGGCATCCACTATCCAGTGGGCCAACCTCTGTCTTTCCCTTCTGCTGACCTTCAAAACAGACAAAGAGCTGCTCAGAGCTTCTGAAGCTCTGCGTGCGGTCCATGTAAACGCGGAGGGCACGAACGGGACACAGCAATGCAAGGGCTGGGTCTGCCATATGGTGCCCAGCCCCTGAGAAAGGAGGTCCTTCCTCAGAGGGATGCGCCAGGGATGGGCTGTTGCGAGGAGCATGAGTTCTGGGAACCAGGTCCGGTTGGGCCAGTATGGCGCAACTAGCAAGACCTGCTCCTCGTCCTCCCTGACTTTGCACAGTGTCTGTGCAAGGAGGCTCACTGGGGGAAACGCATACTTGCGTAGGCCCCGGGGCCAGCTGTGTGCCAGTGCATCCATGCCGAGGGTCCCCTCGGTAAGGAATAAAACAACTGGCAATGGCGGTTTCCTGAGAGGCGAACAGGTCCACCTGTGCCTCCCCGAATCGGCTCCATATCAGCTGGACCGCCTGGGGGTGGTGTCCACAAGAGGAGATGGCGGGCGAGTTGCGACATGCGACGGGAATGTAGACCACCCTGATGGTTGATGTACGCTACCGTCGATGTGTTGTCCGTCCGGACCAGTACATGCTTGACCTGCAGCAATGGTCGAAACCAGCGCAGCACAAGGAGTACTGCCAGCAACTCTAGGCAGTTGATGTGCCAGTGGCGATGGGGTCCTGTCCAGGAGCCCGACGCCGACTGGCCACTGCATATGGCACCCCAGCCAGTGGTGGAGGCATCTGTTGTAACAACAACATGCCTGGACACTTGTACTAGGGGCACCCCGGCCCGTAGAAAAGGAAGGTCCGACCACGGGCTGAATGTGCGGCGACAACAATCGGTGTGATGACCACACGGAGCGAGCCATGGTGCCATGCCCACCTCGGGACTCGGTCGTGAAGCCAGTGCTGAAGTGGTCTCATATGAAGCAATCCGAGCAGCGTGACCGCGGCTGCGGATGCCATATGCCCCAGGAGCCTCTGAAATTGTTTCAGTGGGACCTCTGTTTTCTGCGAGAACGAATTCAGGCAGTTCAGCACCGACTGTGCATGCTCGTTGGTGAGACGTGCTGTCATGTTGACCGAGTCCAGCTCCACACCGAGAAAAGAGATGCTCTGCACGGGGCAGAGCTTGCTCTTTTCCCAGCTGACCTGAAGCCCCAACTGGCTGAGGTGACTGAGCACCAGGTCCCTGTGTTTGCACAACTGCTCTCGGGACTGGGCCAGAATGAGCCAGTCGTCGAGGTAGTTGAGGATGCGAACGCCCACTTCCCTGAGCTGCCCACTCGGGGGTGTCGGAACGGCCTATGTCGCACTCCGTGGACCGCCGTTCGTGGACACTCGGCGTCGCCCCCTACCGGTCGCGCTCCGTACAGGAACGTCCTGTCTGTCCAGTTTCATCTTATTATGCACACCGCGTACCTAGCATTGGCGCCCCATACAGGAACGTCCTTTCTGTCCCCTTTCGGCCTATGCCAGAGGTAAGGGTGAAAACGTACACTTGGCCGCTCATTTAAGAAGGAAATGGGCGTCCATTTGTTGCAGCGCTCCCTCCGACTGACTAGAAGTACAGTGGCAACTTAAATGAATGGAATTCGATGAAATGAATTCGCACTCCATGGACTGCCGTCCGCGGACACTCAGCATCGCCGCCTAGCGGCCTGCTCCCGTACAGGAACGTCCTATCTGTCCACTTTCGTCTTATTATGCACACCGCATACGGCCGTTCGTGGACACTCGACATCGCCCCCTAGCGTTGGCGCCCCGTACAGGAACGTCCTATCTGTCCCCTTTCGGCCTAAGTTTCCCACCAAAGTCCTAAACGTCCCCTTTCGGCCTAAGTTTCCCACCAAAGTCCTAAACGTCCCCTTTCGGCCTAAGTCGCTCCACCAAAGTCCTATCTGTCCACTTTCGTCCTGTTATGCACGCTGCGTACGGCCGTCCGTGGACACTCGACGTCGCCCCCTAGCGTTGGCGCCCCGTACAGGAACGTCCTTTCTGTCCCCTTTCGGCCTATGCCAGAGGTAAGGGTGAAAACGTACACTTGGCCGCTCATTTAAGAAGGAAACAGGCGTCCATTTGTTGCAGCGCTCCCTCCGAGTTACTAGACGTACAGTGGCAATCTAAATGAATGGGGTTTTTCCCACCAACGACCTAAATTCCCTTCACGGGGTAAGGGCCCCCTCTGCGACTTTGGTAAAGACGCGAGGAGACAGGGACAGCCCGAAGGGTAGGTAGAAACGGTCTGTGTCGAGGAAGGATCGAGACATGAAAGTACACATCCTTCAGGTCGATTGCTGCAAACCAATCCTGGGCGCGAATGCACGTGAGGATGCGTTTCAGCATGAGCATCTTGAACGGGAGCTTGTGAAGGGCCCGATTCAAGACGCGCAAATCCAAGATTGGCCGTAACCCCCCGCCTTTCTTTGGTACTATGAAGTACGGGCTGTAAAACCCGGACTTCATCTCGGCTGGAGGGACAGGCTCTATTGCGTCCTTCGCCAAAAGAACCGTAATCTCCGCCCGCAGGACAGGGGGCATTGGAACCTGTCACCGAAGTGAACAGAACGCCGCTGAACCTGGGGGGACGCCTGGCGAACTGAATCGCGTAGCCGAGTCCGAATGAGCCAAAGGGACGGGTTGGGAAGGCGTAGCCATGCCCCCAAGCACCGTACGAGTGGAACGATCTGGGCAGCAGAAGTACCCACGGGGGGGCAGCATGGAGCACTGTGGCCCGACTCAGGAGGCAGTGTGTCCTGAAGTCGAGGCCGTGAGTGGGGTCCACTCACATGGCTCCGAGTGGGCAGGGTGGCATGGGGAGGCAGTGCGTCCCCGGGGCGCCAAGACCCTGCCCGTGGCAAAGGAAGGAGTGCTTCGCTCACCCTCAACACAAACCTTCTTATATGACCCAGAGGTTTCGGAAATTGCTCTTTTATTGACAAAGTGGGACAGAAAGAAAATGAAACACAGGATTCTCCCCTGGGCCCTCTCCCGGGGGAAGGAGTGGTGCGGTCACCGTCTCCTGCAGAGCAGCTTCCAAAACTTCCGGGTCTCCCTTCTCAGGGCCGCTTCTTGGCCTTCTTCTTTGTGGAAGGAGGCTTGGCGGACTGGGCGGGGGGCGTGGTCTTCCTGCGGGCAGCTCGGAGGATGGGAAGGTTCCGATCTTGCAGGAGCCTGAGCCGCAGGAGGACGCCCTCGGCGAGGAGCAGACGAAGGCGCGGCCGTGGCAGATTGGTGGCATCATCACGCCGGGGCAGGATGTGCTTTATGGCCTCCGTCTGCTTTTGCACTGCCGAGAACTGCTGAGCGAAGTCCTTGACAGTGTCCCGAAGAGGCCGGCCTGGAAGATGGGGGCGTCGAGAAAGCGAACTTTGTCGGCGTCCTTCATCTCAGCCAGGTCCAACCAAAGATGCCATTCCTGGACCACCAGGGTGGACATCGTCTGGCCCAGGGCGCGCGCCATGACTTTCGTCGCCCGGAGGGTGAGGTCGGTCGCCGTGCGCAGCTCTTGCAGAAGCCCTGGCTCAGAACTACCCTCGTTCAACTCCTTGAGAGCTTTCGCCTGATGGACCTGCAAGATGGCCATGGCGTGCAGGGCAGAAGCCGCCTGTCCAGTGGCGGAGTAAGCCTTGGCAGCGAGAGCGGCTGTGGTCTTACCCGCCTTGGATGGGAGGGTAAGACCATTCCGCCAGGTGGCCCCGCGGACTGCGGGCACAAGTGCACTGCAATCGCACATTTCACCTGCGGAATGTCTATGTACCCCTTGGCGGCCCCGCCATCGAGGGTAGTGAGAGTGGAGGAGGCAAAAGACCACTGTCTGACAGTGTGAGGTGCCATCCACGTCTTCTGGAGCTCCTCATGCACCTCCGGGAAGAAAGGCACTGGGGCGGAACCCAGAAACCAGTCATCCAACCGCGAGCGCTCGGGACACGGTGGAGGGTTCCACACAAGGCCGATGCCCGCGACAAGCCAGGCAAGCGTGGCCGTCAGCTCAGAGTCCGCCTCCGACTGAACAACCGTCCCAGAGGGCGGAAGCTCAGAGTCGTCGTCGCTCTCTGAACCATTCAGCCCATTCCCCGATGCAGCGATTGACATCTGATCCTCCTCTGGAGCACCGAAAGTGATGCGAAACACCCCCCGTGGAGGGCCCCGTGACAGCAGGCGGCAGCTCGACGGCACATGGTGTTGTGGAGGAGTGGGAGGTTCGTGGGGCCGGACCCGACGAAGTGGCTCCCACTGTAATCCTCAAATCTCCCAGAGCACTAACCGGACCGGCAGCCGCTACAGCTGCCGGCGCTGGGGTAGTCTCACTTCTGTGTAAAAGAAGAAGAGTCGCGATCTCAACAACAACATGGACATGCCCTCGCAGTGAGGACATGTGCCATCCACGAGCGCTGACTCAGCATGCGGTCACCCAGACATGTGAGACAGTGGTCGTGGCCGTCAGAGGAGGTCAGGAAACGACCGCATCCAGAAACACACAGACGAAAAGACATCTTAAAAAAGACGCTGATCGCCCGTGCTTCCTCTTTTAGTACACCTCACCAGCCGAAGCACACAGGGATGAATGCAGCACCGTCCTGTGCACAGCGTGGTGTCACACTCACCGCTGAGCGTGCCTTCCCAACCAGCTGGAGAGACTCGAGCAGCCACCAGAGAACAGACAGTTAAGCAATTAAAATTACTGTTTTTAGGATCCAGTCCTTAGCAATTAAAATTGCTGTTTGCTTTCTCAATCCGAATTCACTCTTTTAGGAGGTGAAAGGAAGATCAGCTGATCGGCTCCGAAGCAAAAGTATGAATGAAGGTGAGTATGCCGGCCCTATTTATACCCGGATGCCGGGGGTGTGGTCCCGCATGTAAATCTCACTGGCCAATTCCCATTGGCTTGTTTTGTATCCTTGGAGGTGATTGGGCTCCCAGGCGAGACCCCATTACATCAGTATCGACGTAACGTCGAACGTGACTGACTGAATGGGAACTCTGGGTTTTCTGTTTCAGAATGGGAGGCATGTCAAACCCGAGAAAGCAGGGTAAGTCAAGCCTGTTTCTGAAAGAGAGGTAACTTATACTCAGAGTCAGTTACTATGGTAACTTACTCTGTGAACCTAACCTGGTCAGGAGCAGGTTTTCTTTGGTAAACCCAGAGTTTCCTTCGGTCTCCTCCCCCTTTTTAACTCTCTGAGGTCTGAAAACGTGCCGGCACATTTTGCAGGTTTTTTTTCACATTGCAGCAAAACAGACTTAAAATACTCTGTCATTTTTTGTCATAGAGACATAAGTAATATATCAATTGAAACTATAGAATATCTTCTTTTATTTGTATAACAAAATGTAAAAACAAAATGTTGTGCTTTTTGTAAAATAAAGAAAACTAACATGATGCGTGATTTCTCCTCTCCCTCTGAACAAAGTCCAATCTGATAGTTCTCAGAAAATGAACTGTAACTTAGTGAATACTAATCACAGAAAAATTACACTTATGTCTAAAAAAACGTTAAGATGTCAGGTTTTAAATCATGTAAGTCAAATCGAAAACAAACCTTCTGTGTTTATGTAATCTGTATGAAAAGAGAGCCATGTCAGAAGTCCGTGATTCAGCTCATTATCCGCTAATGCGGCCACGCCCACGGAGGGAGCGCTATTCAGACGCAGATTCAGAGGCAATATATAGCGCTATTCAGACACAAATTCAGTCAATACATGCATTCATCGTCTCAATCGTGTATTTATTGTCTTGAAAAGTGTTTATCTGGATGTAAAAGTCATGGTTAGGGAGCTCTAGAAGACATGCAGTTAGTTCCTGTTTTCTTTTCTTCTATAGATGAATTTTAGATGAGTTTTTGTTTCTTTAGCGCCCTCCGGCTGCAGTATGAATTGGAAACTCCATTCATGGAATAGCCTCTTCTTCTTTTAGATTAATTTGTGGACTAAAAATGCACAGAGAGTGCCCTCTGACTTCAAGTATGAATTGAAAACACCAGCGCTCATAGTAATGACAATGAATATTAAATAAATATAACTCCTCTGTATAGAAAATTGACATAAGCATATGAGAATCCAATATTTCTCCAAATGTGCATGCTTTTAAACTAAAAGCCTATATTCAGACTCTTTGCATCACAGAAATACATTATATTTTAAAGTATAATATAAAACCATTACTTATATTGTAATAATATTTTCTGTATGTTTCATATAGCATGATGAGCTTGAGACATCACAGAAGGTTTTTTTCACAGCCTACCTGACTGCCTCAAATGCAAGTCATTCAGCTCATTACTATGCAATTTTGTCTTCTCAGGTGAGAATGGCCCATTATTCAGTGGTGATTCACGCCTCCACGCATACTGTGTTTTGGCAAAAGTGTCTTACAAAAACTAAATCAATATATTGTTTTATATGAAGGAGTAGGCAGCATAATTTTTACATAATTTTGAAGCAAAAAACTCTAGTCTACAACCTCCAATACCCTAAGTATTGTAAACACAGATTTACTATACTTTTTTTGGCCTTATTTCAGTGACTTAAGTTTTTTGTTTTTTCAATAACCACGCATAAATGTTATTCCTTCAAAAACACAAACATGTACATACAGGTCCTCACATATTATTGTAGCCTAGTTTGTGCTGAATACAGTGTAATGACATTTTTTCCATTAATATGTTTATGAACAACTGAAAAAAGCACAAATGTCAGGGCATGTCAAAACTTCTCCAGGCCCCAAATCAGCCTCAGACTCCAGAGGGTTAAAGTGAAAGTGATGTTTAAATAGTTAACTCATTCATTAACACTGCAAAAATGAGTATTTTTCATCCTATTTCAAGTACAAATATCTAAAAATTCTTAAATCAAGATGGATGTTCTATATAAGAAAATTATATAAGATATTTATTCTTGTTTCCTCGGGGGATCGAATTTACTCAAGGAAAATTTCAATATCTGCCAGTGTGGTAATAAAAATAATCTTAATGCAAACGGAAAGTGTCGGAGTGTCTACCCAGGTGAAAAAAAAAAAGTGCAGTAAAATACACTTTATTTTAGTACACTTAGTACACTTCCATAATGTACTTAAAGTGCTCTATTTCCGTGCACTTATTTTGTACTTAATGTACTAAAAGCTCTTCTTTAGTACTTCTTCATATAATCTTAATAACATCTAAGTGTACTCAACTGTGCTATTTTGAGACACCATGAATTTGAACTAAAATATGCTTTTAACATACTATCTCTGTATTAAAAAATGTATTTAGTTACCACTTGTAGTACACTTGAACCCATCTTTCAAACACTTTTAAAATAGACTATGATGTATTTCAAATATAAGATTAATATATAATGAATATACAAAATGTATTTATAATAAATTGCCTACAACATTACAAATACATTTGGTATATATTTATCATATATTATTCTTATATTTTAAATAATTCATAAGTGTTTTTCCTATGTCTGATGAGTACATTTAAAGGTGTATGAAAGATGGGTTCAAATGTACTCCAAGTGGTAACTAAAAACATTTTTTTAATACAGAGATAGTATGTTAAAAGCACATTTTAGTTCAAATGTATGGTGTCTCAAAATAGCACAGTTGAGTACACTTAGATGTTCTTAAGATTATCTTAAGAAGTACTAAAGTACAGCCTTTAGTATATTAAGTACAAAATAAGTGCACGAAAATAGAGCACTTTAAGTACATTACGGAAGTGTACTAAGTGTACTAAAATAAAGTGTATTCTACTGCACTTTTTTTCACCTGGGGGAAAATGTACCTATAACTAGTACATTAGTAATATATTTGTAAAAAATCAATGTCATTTAAACTTAGGATGACTATATAAAAGTCTACTAAGACTGAACTAATTTTAAAGCATTGAAAGCACACTTTTAACAAATACACAAATAAAACTCCTCTGTATATTTTTTGTGGTAGTATACTTTATTTCATTGTACTACAAATCAATTTAATTAGTTTTGGTATTTAGTATACTTTTCCAAGTGCAGTGAAGTACTACTGAAGTACAGATATACATTGAATTAGTGTATTTATAGTGTTTAACTTTGACACTTTTATTTAGCACCAAAATAAAGAATGTACTACAAATGTACTTGCTTGTATTTAAGTATTTTTAATGCACTCAAGTATACTTTTTTTTCTTCTGGGTATACTAAGTGCAAATTTACAGTAGCTCCCACCACCAATGTAACACCAGGTTAAAATTGAACCATGTTCTAGTGGTTGCAGTGGTGTAGGCACTGTGCGGAGAATTAACTTGTGATGTGATTGACTGGGTTCGAATCCGCCTTTTGCCGAGCTCGCTATTTTCCCTTTTCCTATCAAAAATCACATCAGAAAGGCATTTATTTTCAATAAAAATGAAGAAAATTTTCTAAATGTGGAAGTAAATTGCCTAACGAGTGTTTAATAACGATAAAATCATTTACACTCTTATTATTGCATCCTGCATTATTTTTTTCTTCTTCTTTTTTTGCTTGTGGGATACAATGAAAATAAATACTAGTTCAATAACTTACCATTCTACCAGTTTTCACCTTTGATATTATAACAGTGATAAGAATTAAACTTGCATTGACTCAGAAGTATGCGGATGTCCTTTTGTCACGTGCTGTTGCCATGGTGAATCATAATATCGGAGCTCCATTGATAATGGCTTTTCATAGTCGTGGTGCACGCGCTTAACTCCGAGTCAACCTACTCAGAGTCGACTGAACTAACTCAATTCAGGTGTTCTGAAACTGAAAACTCAGAGTAAGTCAACTCAGAGTTGGTTGAACCTTCTTATTGAAACGGGCCCCATGTCCGTCTCGAGCTGAGGCTCAGAGACAGGGCCAGAGGTCCAGTATGGCCGCTCGGGCGCCTCCTCCTCCTCCTCGGAGCAAGTCGCAGAGACGGCGGGACTCGAGGAGGAAGAAGCAGGATTTAAGGGAAGTGATCGATTGCAGATGCCAGCAGCGTCGGTAATCGATTCCCACTCTTTGCGAGGGCGACTTTACACCTGCCCTCGCCCCTTCTTCCTCCGTCTCTGGGTTTTGGATTCATTTAACATACTCAGGAGCTTCTTAAATGGTCAGGCTGGTGGCTGTGCCCTTGAAAGAGGCTCTGTTAGGCTTCAAAAAGAACCCTAGATTCCATCCTTCCTTGTGAAAGAAAAGGAAAAGAGGAATCTTCGGTCTTCGAGCCACAGGAAGGTTAGCTGAGTCTATATTTTTGTTTCTAAATATGTTGACCTTGTGTTCCTGTATAGTTTTTCCTAAGTATGTAGTTGGAAAAAGTAAGGGTTTTTTGGGCAAACTGAAGTTTGTTAGGTTGGCTAGAATGATATTTGTGCAGGTCACAAAATGGCCGCCTCTTAGCCACCATTTTATAGACTAGCTTCTTCTCTGGTTTTAGCTAGAGTAAGTTTGAGTTAGCATTCGTCACTTCAGTTAGATCTATGTCTAGTGTCGGCCTCTCGGTCGCCTGACATTGTTTGCTTGATGAGCTTCACTTTATTTATTTTCCTCTTCTTCAGTGGAGTTCAGAGGTGAAGCCCAGGGATTTCTATGCTGCTTGCGGGCTTGCAGGCCCACAGCTTAGCGGCCTAGGCTAGGACTAGGATTAGGTGTTTATCATTATAAATCACTCTTTATATTACTATCTCTTGTTAGGTTGTATAGTTCCTAGTTCTGGCCTCCTCCTGAGCGAGTTGTTAGGCCATATGCCCATTTTCCCCTTGTTAATAGTGTAGGTGCAATGGCTGAAGTTAAGAGCTAAGGTAAGCTGTTGTGAGCCTCCCTGATGCTGTTGTTTCAGATGGTAGGCCTTATCTTTGCGTAGATAAGTTTATGCTGTGTATGCTAGGCCCCACTTTCTAGAACCTCACTGATGCTATGAATTTGTCTTTCCCCTGAGCCCCTTGAATTAATATTCAAGTTTGAGGTTATGGTGCTAGCTTATTTAGCTCCTGTTCTCTAGGGTTCAGTAAAGATGTTTTTCTGTTTGGTGAGAGCATTTATCCTTTTCAGGATAGCATGTATAATATCAAAGCATTATGTTTGCTTTGGGTTCTAGTTTTTGCCCTACACATATGTGAGCTTTACTCCTAGTGCTGCCAAAGGTTAGCACCTGTTCTCATAATAGTAGGCTTGTGTTTAGCCTCTGTTTAAGAGCATGGTGACTATTTGTACTCCCCGTTTAGGGTTTGGTGTTTCACTGAGTGCATCACCTGATGATTGCACACTCAGGTTGAGTGTAGGGAACCTCACGTTCAGTTTAGTTCTGTTAGGTCCCTTTGGTTTGATCACTGCCACAACTGCTATATTGCATATAATGTAGGAGTTGTAGGCTCTATCAGTTTGAGCCTCCTTCTAGTATGGTAGCTTGTGTTTTACAAGCATTGGTGGTAGATGTTCATGAGTTTTGCTTACTTAATTTAGCACTGCCAAAGGTTTATGCCCGTTTCTGTTTGAGGTAGTAGGCCTTTTTAGGCCTCCTTCAGACCATGGTAGCATGTTGTTGTGCCCCCTGTAATGGTATTTGGTACATTGCCTGTGGGACTGTGTAGACTTAGCTCAGGTTGTGTTAAGCTAGTTACCCACAACTGTTTTTTGGGTTTAGAGCTGGTCCCCTTTGAGCTTGGTCCCCTTATAACCACTAGCTGGTGCCACGTGTTGTTTGGAGTTGTAGGCCCTGCTAAGGCCTCCTTTCAATGGCATGTTGGCACAGTTCTGTGCTGGTTTTGTTCCATCACCGCCATTGGCCACGCCTGTCTCTGCTAGGAGTAGGCCTTCTGTGAGGCCTCTCTCAGAGTTTTGTGGCGGAGTGTGTACTTCTCTTGTTTAAAGAGTAAAAGGTGTTTTACTGAGTGCATGGTCTAATGGCTTGTGTGGACATAATAATCACTAGCTAATGCCACATGTCTGTGAGTTGTAGGCCTTCTGGGCCTCCTGTTAAGCATGTTGGCATTCATTTTTCGTACTCCTCTCAGTTAGAGACTAAAGTGTTTACTGAGTACATTGCTGAGTGGCTGGCCTCTCAGGACAGGTTAATTTAGTAAACATTACTGCGGTTCGGTTTTCTTCATTTGCTCCCTTGAGCTTGGTTTTATGTCGGTTTCCTTTAGCTCTAGTTGAGCTAAATAACTACCTCATGAGTAGGTTGGTTCTATTTTGCTCCTAGAACTTTAGTGGCCACTAGCTAACGCCACGTTTACAAGTAGTAGGCCTTCGGGGCCTCCTTTGAGAGCATGTTAGTGTATGTAATGTGTACTCCTCTCGCTTAGAGATTTAAAAGGTGTTTTACTGAGTACACTGCTGGGTGGCCATGGCCCCAGGTTGAGTTGATTTAGTGAACCTCTCTGTAGTTCGGTTGTTGTCCTCCCTGGAGATTGAAACACTGCCACGAGCTGACGCCACATGTCTGTCTGAAGTTGTAGGCCCGCTTTTTGGGCCTCCTTCAGATCATGATGGCGTATGTTGTACTCCTCTTGCTTTAAAGAGTAAAAGGTGTTTTTATGGAGTACACTGCTTGTTGGATTGTGTTAGGTAGACTGTTGTGTGGGCACTCTACAGTCTTATCTGCTGTTACTTTCATGTGGTAGATTCTTGCTCCCAGCAAGATAGGTGTTCAAGGTGTGTGGCCTTGAAAGGCCACCCTTGGATTTTTCCCAATCCCACTTCTGGGGTTGTGACTTAAGCAGAATAACATGTATGAGTTTCTACTCCATGTAGAACTATTGTCATGTTGTAGGCCCCTCTCTGGCCTCCATGATTATGTGCCTACAGTATTGTCTATCTGTTAGGTTGAGCTTTGTACCCCCCTACTAGGGTTGCTATATAGTGCTTAGCTCCTAAGCTGGTCATTGGTTGAAGGCTTCCATGAGGCCTCCCGTTTGAGGACCAGTCCCCAGGTTGGTTTGTGCTCCCCTTTATCAGGGTTTCTTAGCGCACACACTGAGGATGTCTTTTCTGAAGAACGCGTTGTTGAGATTCTGTATTCAGACAGGGTTGGCCAAAGACTAGGTTTGTCCTTTGTCAGACCAGTAGGCCTCCCTGGTGGCATTTGGGTGATGTCCCCCTTCTAGTGACTGGCTGGGTTCCTTTCAGATCCCTGGCCACATTCCCTTAAAGGGACCTCCTTCTGCGGAAGATTTGGTCCCAGAAGCTTTGGAGCAGCCTTGGTAGGCTTCTACGGAAAGCTCTTTGAGGTTTAGTTTGGGCTGTTGGCTGTAGGGAATGCTGTCACTGATAGCCTTTGTGTGACCCGAGGGTGAGTTGCTGGTGTTTCTTTCTAAACTGCTTATGTTTATCTAGCCATTGTGGCATGCACTCCCTCAAGCATGGCAGCGAGGGTATATCGTTCCCCATATGCCTTCAAATGCAGAGTAGAGTTCCCTTTCGAAACGGAATGTCTCAGGTTACGTATGTAACCATGGTTCCCTGAGAACAGGAAACAAGTCTCCGTTTCCTGCCATGCTCCGGGGATACCTGCTTAACAGTCCCTCAGACGATAAGATACTGATTGATTCTCTAGGCGCTCCTTATGTACATGAACATGCACGCACACAACACACACAACACAACACAACACAACACAAACACAACACAACACAACACAACACAACACAACACAACACAACACACTTGTATATGTGGTTCACAGGGACTCTCTATAGATGTAATGGTTTTTATACTGTAGAAACTGTATATTCTGTCCCCCTACACTACCCCATCCTAAACCTACTCATAACAGAAAACTGTCTGCACTTTAATATGATTTTTAAGTCATTTGTTTACGAGGACATAGGAAGTGTCCTCAAACTATGTTTACATTGTAATACCCCTTATAACGTGTCCTCTAAACCATATAAGAACACACACACACACACACACACACACAAAACTGCAGCCAATACAGTGTCCAATTCACCTATGTTACATGTCTTTGATTGTGTGGAAAATCAGAGGAGGCCCAGAGTCACCGTGATTTTGCCAAGACATGTTCTGGATCAACATATTTTGTTGATCCTGGAACAACATTCCTATCCGAAAATTTAGTCCTAACCTTTTCCCCTAAACCTAACTCTACCCATAACTATACTTAAATCAGAGGGAAATGATAGTTGAATAACACTGTTGTAGAAGCACCTAACCCAGGTTGTAAGCCAGGTTGTGTGCACTAATGCAGCATATGACATTTGAACTGAAGTAATGACATTTAAATCTTTTTTTTTTTTTTTTTTTTTTTGTTGTCTTGACCACCTGACCATTTTGTACATTTGTAGAAAGTGTTAATATGGGAAAATAGTTTTTTTTTCTCATAAGATCAGGTTGAAATTACGATTTTTTGTCTCTTACATTACATTATATTCTTTCATTTTAAGGTTGCCTGAGTAATTCCACACCTCTCTAAATTCATAAATCTCTTGTGAAAGAATTACAACTCTTAACTTAAGACTCTGGACATTTTCACTCAACCTTTTACATTTTCAAACAAATTTCTCTCTATATAGACACTGAATAATTGCATTTCTTAAATGTTTTCTGATATATTATATTATATTATATTATATAATATGATATAATATAATCAGCAATTCGCCTTCCGTATTCAATGTACGAAGAAAGTACAATACGGAAGGTGGTCTGGTGGAAGCTAGGTAAGCTAGGTACACTTGCAGAATCTGTGAAAATGTGAAAAATTTTAACAAAATAAGAGAGATCATACAAAATGCATGTTATTTTTGGTTTAGTACTGTCCCGAGTAAGATATTTTACATAAAAGATATTTACATATAGTCCACAAGAGAGAGAGAGAGAAAAAAAAAATTAATTTATTCAAATAGCCCCATTCAAAAGGTATGTGAACCATTGGTTCTTAATACTGTGAGTGGTGAACTGGATGATCTATGACTGTTTTTGTGTTTTGTGATGGTTGTTCATGAGTCCCTTGTTTATTCGGAGCAGTTAAATTGAGCTCTGTTCTTCAGAAAAATCCTCCAGGTCCTGCAGATTCTTTGACTGAGGGGGACTCTGGACCTGGACTCACAGGTTGAAGCAGTCTCTGGAGAGGATTCATGGAATGGAACGGGCTCTGGAGCGGATTCAAGGACTGGAGCGGGCTCTGGAGCGGATTCAAGGACTGGATTCGATGTATGTGCAGCCCACACACACCAAATGGCTGTGGGCATAATGCCCTATCGCTGCAATCTCTGAAGGCTCAGGCATGGCAGCCATCTTGGCTGTGACAGGTCAGGGCAAATGTTTTTTAGACGGCCTCCTTTGCTGTGACAGGACAGGGCAAATGTTTATAGACGGGCTCCTTAGCCGTGACAGGACAGGGCAAATGTTCATAGACAGCCTCCTTAGCCGTGACAGGACAGGGTGAAAATTCATAGACAGCCTCCTTATCTGTGACAGGACAGGACAGGACAAATGTTCATAGCCAAGTACCACTGACACCTCTAGAGGGTCTGCAGCAGATGCCGCCACCTCTGGAGGTTCTACAGTAGTACCATTGGAAAACAGGGAGGAATCATAAATGGCCTCTGTGGCTGGTTCTGGGCAAGACAAAAGTTCACAGACAACCTCTGCGGCTGGGTCGAGACAGGACAAGAGTTCATCAACAGATTCTGTGGCTGATTCAGGGCTGGATGAGAATGTGTCGCAGGACGCCACCAACATGCAAGTAGCTGAAACAAGCACCGCCGCTTTGTGAGGTTTTGCAGCATAAGCCGCCACCTCTGGAGATTTCAGCGGTGATGTATGCAGCCCAGATACACCATAAGGCAACCCCCATTATGGGGAGCGTTGCAGACGGGAATCAGTTCAGGAGAGGGACGGCTAAGATTAATTGGTTTGGGGAAATCAGCGGCACGTACTGACACCAACGGTGGATCCTCCACACTGGATGCCAACCTCTGATGCTTGATGATGGGTTCCCCTGACAGAACAGAGGAGGGTTATGGTACGACAACCACAACAAGACGTGATTCTGGGGTGTCAGACATAAAGTGCCGAGGCTCTGGACGATCAGCGGAGATGTGATGTAAGTCTGGACGATCAGCGCAGACGTGACGTGATGTGACTCTGGACGATCAGAGGAGACGTGATGTAACTCTGGACGATCAGAGGAGATGTGACGAGGCTCTGGAAGATCAACTGTGACTTGACTGGGCTCACGAAGATCAAATGTGACTTGACTTGGGCTCACGAAGATCAACTGTGACTTGACTGGGCTCACGAAGATCAACTGTGACTTGAATGGGGACTTGACGGGTCACGAAGATCAACTGGACTTGACTGGGTTCACGAAGATCAACTGTGACTTGACTGGGCTCACGAAGATCAACTGTGACTTGACTTGGCTCTGGAAGATCAACTGTGACTTGATTTGATGTTGTTGGGGCTGCCATTTTGTGAGTAGGTTCTAGCGCGGCCACCATTAAAGGCACTGGAGTAATGTTGCATTCCTCCGCTAATCCCACAGTGAAAAGAGAGCCAGTTAACAGTAGAGCAAAATCCAAAAATTCAATGAGTGACCCTCGAGGACCATAACTGATTAAATAATCTTGCAGTGGTTTGTTTAATCCATGACCGAAGAAATCAATGAGAGCAAAGTCAGGCAAGTCAGATAAATGTGCAATATCCAGAAACTTTTGGATGTGGTCCTCGAGGGTAATATTACCTTGACGTAGGCGGACAAGACGTACTGCTGGATCCATGTTGTGGCTGGAAACACTCATAAAAGCCACTGGATCTTGGTTTGGCTGAGTATACTGTAACGTACGGGACGAGGCAATGGAGTTGGAGATCCACATGCAGGCTTTATTACAGGAGAGCATAGTCGTACAGGCAGTAGGTCAAACACCAGCAAACAGATACAGGGAAGGCAAGGCAAAAGAGTAATCCAAACACAGGCTATGGTCAAGGCAGGCAGCAAACGATCATCAAACAAAGAAACAGTCCAGGGTAAAAAACACAGGCAAGGAACAAATAACAAGGAACAAGGAACACGGAACACAGAGAAAAGGTCGAAAACAAGGCTAAACAATAAGGTCAAGGTTAAGTCAAGGTCAAGTTTATTTATATAGCCCTTGGAAGATCTGAGCGTTCTCACTGGGGAATACGAATGGATAAGTTCTGAAATATAAGAATACTCAGCAAAGTGTGTGTTTGAGTGCAGCTTATAAAGTGTCACTGATGGGAATCAGGTGTGAGTGTGTGATTGTTCCTAGGTGGGGATCTGTGGGAAATGGAGTCCATATAATCAGAATAGAGCACGGACCAAGGGCACATGTAACACTTTGTGACATGCTAGATCAAAAATATGTGAAATAAGTTTTTTTTCTAGTCGACTAGGAGCATTTAAGCCATTAGTTGACTAATCACATTTATGTTAATTTAATTTCTTAAATACTGGAGAGAATAAACCATAATAATGAGCGTTTACATAATATAGGCTACCCAGGTGAAAAAAAGTAATTTCTTAATGTACTTAAAGTGCTGTATTTCATGCACTCATTTTGTACTTATATACTAAAATTTTCTTAGTACTTCTTAGATAATCTAAGACATCTAAGTGTACTCAAACTGTGCTATTTGAGACACCATGAAATATAACTTAAATGTTTTTTTTTAATATACTATCTCTGTATTTAAAGCTGCAGTCCAAGATGTTTGGGGTTAATAAACAGAACTGCACGTGTCTTGCAGAAGAACATTGTAGCCAGAGCTACTTTTCTCTGTGTATGTCTATGGTGACTCATGCAGTTACTGTGATACTCCGCGGGGAGTCCTACCAGTCCGGTCTGAAATAGTCAGAATTATTAAAACACTATTATAAGTTACCATAATGATCAGGGTTTAGACAAAAAAACTGGAATAATGGATATTTGTACATTTCTTAAATAAGTTACCTTGGAAACAAAAAAGTACGGACAGCAGCTTAAAAAATGTATTTAGATACTACTTCTAGTACTTGAACCAAATATAGGGGTCAAATTACACTAATATTAGGGGCGTTCACAGTGTGTGGGAAAGCGCGCCCCGCCTCTTTTCTCCTTTACAAAGCGCTTGCGCTCCGTGGGGCGTGTCATTACAAAAAGCGTGGAAAGCGTGCCGCGCCTCTTTCTCTCCTTTACAAAGCGCTTACTCTCCCGTGGCGTCTGTCGTTGCTATGCAACCATGCACCATGAACTGCGCTCTCCAAACATCTACTTCAGAAACCAGCCGCTACAAAATAATTTGGGCTAATTTGGGCTAAAAAGTGTGTTGTAACGCAAGCGTTACTGAAAGTACGAGTAAAATTTACTGAAAATTGATTAGTAATGCCTTACATACTGTGTACAGCAAAAAAGTAATACGTTACTGTAATGCATACTTTTGTACTCGTTACTCCAACACTGTTGAGAAGTAACTAATAACTATAAGTAATTACTTTTTAAAGTAACGTGCCAACACTGCTTGTGCGTGGCTTGGGGGATCCGTAGAAATGGCAGTATAATAGCAATTTATTGGGTTTTCATTGAGGAAATGTTTGCCTTCAAACTCCTACATGATCTATTTGTGTACCATAGTGTGTAAAAATAGATGGTAAATTTAGAATACTGATCCTCATTAATGAATAACAACAGGAACAAAGAATAATGATTATTAACACTCTAGTAATACTATTAACTAACAAGAAAAACACTGATGACATGAATTAGTTAGCAATAGTGCTCAGCTGAAGGTAGTAGTTCACTATTAACTAATCAGTAAACTCTGTTTTCATTCCTCCAGAGAAATACTAAGAATATCTTACAGGTTCATAATTAAATGATGTCACAGACACGTCAGGTTCCAACGTCACCCAACCACAACAACGCTAACAGTATCTAGGACTGATCACCGCACCTGCACCTCATCACTTCATCACAGAGGCACATTAACCAACACGCACACAGCATCTATGTCCGGTTTCTCGTTCGCATATACTCCATGTATGCTTACCTAAGGACCCGTCGTATACTCACCTGTCCCAGCGTCTTCCTCCCTTCGTGTGCCTCGTCTGCTGTGTGGCTGTGTGTCAGCCAGCTCCAAATAACTCCAGCGATCTCTCAGCTCCAGCGAATCTCAAACCTGCAAAACAAAGGACAGTACTATTCTCATTCATTGCTTAAACACCATCTATCACCAGTTCACTCACCTGTCTGTGTTTCACGCTTACTGTGGTCAATAAAAATACCATTACCTGTATACTGTGTCGTCTCCTGTATCCCGTAACAGAAGGACCGGACCAACACCGCGACCCAGTATGAGCCAAAGGATCCATTCCCAGGAACTGGTGGATGCGTTGCGACGCACACTTACCTCAATCCACCACCGCCAGCTCCAGTTACTGTCCCCTCACCCAGCACAAGCTAGCACCAACACCGATGTCAACAGTTTCCTCACTACCGCCGTACGCCAGTCCCCATGGCCAAAACCGGTGCCCTTCTCAGGATCGGCGGAGGATTGCAGCGGATTCCTGCTGCAATGCACACTGGTCCTGGAGATGCAGCGCACCTGTACCCGAGTGATACTTCCAAGATTGCTTTCATCATTTCTCAGCTCAGCGGCAAAGCATGAAGTGGCGATTCCATCTGGTCCCAGCGGGGCGCTGTAACCCAAATCCTACTGGCGTTTATTTCCACTTCGGGAAGTGTTCGGGAAAACGAACGGATTCTTCAGCTGGTGTGAGAAACTCTATTAATTGAAACAAGGATCATGTCTATTTACGATTCTGCTTTGCACTTCAGAACACTTGAGCAGAGCGGATGGAATGACACAAGCCCTAAAAACCACCTATCGTCAAGGACTAGAACCTCAGGTACGGCTGCATCTCGCTGCGCGAGGACTCCATCGCCTCGAAAAATTCATCCAGCTTCAATCGCTGCCACTCGCATGCAGGCGTGCATTCAAGAGCACAGTACCAGGCACTTCCAATGCTCCTCCTGGTCGGATCCGAACCCGTCAGCACTAAGAACCGCCAAGAGCCCATGGAAATAGAAAATTACATCTCCTCCGAAGAACGCCGCCGTCGGCGACCTGCATCTCTGCCTGTATTTGTGGAGGCCCCGGGAATGTGATGCAGCATGCCCCACCCGGACCACCGCGGACCCCTGGTGAGTGCCTTATTCGCTACTCATAAAATGGAAACCTCACTACTGTCGTCAATTTACTGCCGCTACTGTCTCCCTTTCAGTGGTCGCGCTCCGACTCAGGGTCACCGGCAACTTTGTCTCCGGCGCCATCTGTCATCAGCTACGTATCAAGCCCCACCGTCTCCGACCATCTACAAGATCAACTCAATAACCGGCAAACCCCTGAGTCGTAAAAGCGGTCGTACCGTGGATGGGCCTGTTACACTCAGAGTTGGTCTTTGCACAAGAGGTATCCCATCTGCTGGTTCTGGAGGACTCCACCGCTGACGTGGTCTAGGGCCGCCCCTGGCTGGAGCGCATAACCCAACATCTCCTGGAAAACGGGTGAAATTCCTGAAGTGGGGGACACCTGCTTCTCTCGCTGTCTGACTGAACTTACGGTTCCACCGTCCTTCGCTGATCTCTCTCTCAACGCCCACGTCCATCGAAAGTCCAGTGGGAACAACGCTCCATCGACATCCCCCAAGTGTTACGCCCCCTTCAGCGAGTCTTGCCCACAAACGGGCTCCAAGCTGCCTCCACACGGCATGGGACTGTGCCATCAACCTGCTTTGGGGGAACCAGTGCCAAAGGGTAAGATATACCCACTTTCCATCCGGAGGAGAAGACCATGGAGGATTCATCAAGGAAGCCCCGCCCAAGGTTACATCAGCCGTATACTTCCCTGCTGCTTCAGCGTTTTCTTGTGGCTAAAAAGGCACGGGGCTTGCGGCCATGCATTGATTATCTTACTTAACAAGATTACAGTCAAGTTCAGGTATCCCCTTCTCGTCCCAGCGGCCCTGGAACCATCTCCGTGGTGCCACTGTGTTTACGAAGCTGACCCCCAGCGGTACAACCTCATCGGATACGTGAGGGTGACGGGTGGAAAGACCGCCTTCATCACACCTACTGCCACTAGAAATCTGGTCCACTGCCGTATGGCGGTCAAAGACCCCTCAGTATTCCAGGATTTCATCCATGAGGTGCTCGGGGAGTTCTCCATCGCTCGTTCTGCGTGTACATCGACGATATTAATCATCTACTCCCGGAGCCAGGCCGAACATCGCGACACGTTGCGGAGGTCCTCACCCTCTCGTCAGCAGCACAACTGTTCTCAAAGCAGAGAAGTGTTCTTTCCCAAAACTCTGTCTCGTTCCTGGGTACACATCGACCCCAGTGGCTCCGGATGGACGAGGAGGAAGGTGGATCCATCACCAAACTGGCCAGAAACCACGCACATCAAGGAATTTCAGCGCTTTCTCGGATTCTCCAACTTCTACAGGAGCGTTCATCAAGGATTCAGTACATTGCCCATCCACGCACCAGCTGCTCTCGTAATAGCCCAAAGTTCGTCCCTGGAACACAGCAGCCACCAACCGCCTTAACGTCTAAACGAAAGCCTTCACCCACCGCTCCCTTACTGTCCATCCAGCCCCCGAGAAACGTCACGGCGAGTGGATATGGATGCCTAGACCACTGAGTTGGGAGCGGTGTTGTCACGCAGCAGGGGAAGACAAGTAGCATCCATCCATGCGCATTCTTCTCCCGCAAGCTCAGCCCGGCGGAAGTAAACTACCTCCATCGGTGACAGGGAACTTATTGCGTTAAGCCTGGCCTGGGAAGTGGGGCATTGGCGGGAGGGAGCCAAATGCGGTCATGGTGCTGACAGATCTAAAAAACCTTGAAATATCTGCGGTCTGCCTAAGAGATTTAAACCCCAGACAAGCACGGGCGCCCTGTTTCTATCCCGATCATACACCACTCTAATGCCCAGGTACTAAAAAAGTTAAAGCAGACGCCCCTTCCAGTTCATGCTCCAGAGAAGAAAAGACACGGAAGGACACCGGGAACCTATCATAGAGATCCATCCTCGTGAGTCTATTACTTGTAGAAGAGAACATCCCCTAACTCCAATGCCTCCACGAACTCCGCCGGGCTTCCCACCGGCAGGCTGGCTTACACCCACGGACACGACGCAATCCCCGTTCATCAGCTCACACGTCACTGGGACATGGTCACCCGGGGGTCAATGAGACACTGTTGCTTAAAAGAAAAACCTTCGGTGGCCAGGGAGGTTCGATGTTCAGAAGGTACGTGCAGGGCTGGTCGGAGGTGCCATCTACAAGAGCCCGCGTCATCTTTGCCAGT